>CM070111.1:11680212-11772712 GCA_036178185.1 Liparis tanakae
GCTGTCCGGTCAGAACACACACACAACAGATCAACCTTGAACAACCTTCGCGTCCACTTGATAAGGCCCACTTCCTTCCTCGCGCTCTTATCTCCTTCCCTCGTTCTCTGCGGGGAGGAAACTGAGCGGAGCGATACGACAGGACGGCCCACTGGCCGCGGCTTGAAAAGTAATAGCGCCGTTTCCCTGAGGTAGACCGCTTGAACCAACACACTTTTTCTTCTATGCTTAGTCGGTTGTATTGACTTCGCCTCCCGCCTGAACGCCGCCTCTAAACCGACCTTTATCAGCGCTGTTGGAACAGAGCAGCTGATACAGGTGGAGCGCCTCGTAAGAGTAGAGTCCCGAGGAAGAGGAGGAACTCTGGCCGTTTCTCAATTCAAAGTACACGACTACAGACTTGTGTTCTTCCGGAGTCTGGTCTTGGGAGTCCAGAGTCCAGACTCCGGAGGACGGGACAACGGGAGGACGGTCTTTCTGCTCTTGGACCAGCAGCTGACTTGATGACGTCACCACATCAGCTGTTCTTGCTCCTGACTTTACTCTAATTATTCACTGTAAATTATTTTTTACAGTTGATTAAACAAAACAACCTAAAATGACATTCCTGACTCAACAACAGTATTTATAAAAAGTCAACTGTCAGTAGTTTATTTTCTCCTCCGCTATTGTTTCCGGTTGCTGGTGAAATGCATTGTGGGATATCTGCTGGCCAGAGTACGCACAAGTCTCCTCTGATGCATCCTGGGTAAAGTGGGAGGATCAAGTCACATCCAGCCATTTTGACCGTGAAGCGAGAGAAGAGAACTTTGAATGTGAACATGTACCCGGGCTGAGACTGATGAGGAGACACGAGTCACAAGGACACAAGGAGAGGAAAGGACACAAGTAGAGGAGAGGACACAAGTAGAGGAGAGGACACAAGTAGAGGAGAGGACACAAGTAGAGGAGAGGACACAAGTAGAGGAAAGGACACACGTAGAGGAAAGGACGCACAAGTACGCTGATTGAGAAACAAAGTCTCTCTGTCAAGTTACAGCTCCGGACCGAGCGCACTTCCCCCCTTTTTTTTTTCAAAATGTGTTTATTTTTTTAAATTATTTTTTTCCTTCAAGAAAGAAGAAGTTACAAATACATTAAACATAGGAAACATGCTACCAGAGAATACAAAAATAAAAATAAAAATAATAGTACGAAATAAAATAAATTATATAAAATGTTAGTTTAGTTTAGTTTAGTTTATTTCGGTAATATACAAAAATCAAGATTTTTACAACAAAAGAGAACAAAATAATGGCTTAGCGAAAGGGTCGAGGCTGAAGCTATCAAGCTTATAAGTGCTTAATAACCTATGATTTCACAAGGAAACATAATTCAGAGAATCATATACTGTACATATACCCATATAAATATATTATATTTATATTTCATTTACATATATGTTGTGTATATGCTGTGTATATCATTTACATATATGTTGTGTATATGCTGTGTATATATACATATATATTTTATTTTATGTTATTTTGTATTTTATATGTGTATTTTATATTTCACTTTGCACACTTTACTTTATGCACTGTCACTTTCTTTCTTTCTTATACTTATATTTTATTGTGTTTAGTTTTATCGGTGCTGCTTCTGTTGTCAATTAATTTCCCCTTGGGGATTAATAAAGTATATTTCTATTCTATTCTATTCTATATTTCGGATAGAAAATCTAAACACGTTTGACTCGACACTCTCATTGGCCGGGGTCAGGTGTGACGTCTCCTTGTATTTACTCAAATGACTTGAAAACACGTTTCCATTGTCAGTGTAACCTGAAGAGGAGGATACTTGTATATATGTCGAAGAATGCTATGATAAAGAATGCGTGTGCTTATTTGACAGTATATCATCCTTTTTATTGTATTACTGTGTAATAACGACAGTATTTACGTGGTGCTGTTGGTCATTTTACGGCGAGCATTCTGTGAAATATAATACGGCAACTTATTGCCGCCAGACGGTCGCTGTACATAACCGTGTTATAGCAGCTTTCACGAGCAGCAGCGTTCCCACTGCGCCGCCCAGTGGGAACGCCAGCAGGAAATGGTCGGTAGGGAGCAATAACACGTTGGATATATGAACTGTGACCAGGGAAGCTGTGAGAAATGGCGTGATTGCCAGTTACACCTGGCGTCAGCTTTCAAGGTATTGTAAATAGATGAAATTGGCAAATTTCGATGCGTGCCATAACACGCCCAGGGTACCGCGTGCAGCTCCATTACGCCACGTTTAGAGCTGGAGGACATCTTCCCAGAATGCATCACAATCACTGTTGGAGGACACGTCTCATAATTGACCTGCACATGGAAAGTATTCTCAATATTTATGAATGTGTATAACAGCGGTCCCCTAATCCTAGACTAGCCCGTTAAATAGAAAGGAATAAGAATTCATTCTCTCTTCTCTCTCTCCTCTCTCCCTCTCTCCTCTTTCTTCTTCTCTCTCTCTCTCCCTCTCTCCTCTTTCTCTCTTCTATCTCTTCTCTCTTTCTCTCTTCTATTTCTTCTCTCTCTCTATTCTCTCTCTTTCCATCTCTCTATTCTCTAAACATAACTAACGTCAGTAAACAACTGCGAAGCTTTGAAATCACAGATTTCGTGAGTTTTTGTTTGTTTATTTTTTTAGGAAACTCGGACCAGTTGTGACGTCATGTCAAGAAACTGCCCTTTTTGCTTGAGCCACTTTTTTCATTCTTCAGTATTTAAGAAAAAAAAGTAGCCCGTTAAATAGAACATATGAAGATATTTATTATTAATATTTGGTGATGTGTGGCTTTCTGGAAAACAATATATGTTTACATTTAGGCACTCTGCGATCGTCACACTTTTTCTGTTACAACCCCCCAAAAGTTTGGGGACCCCCGGTGTAGAACTATACATGAAGGTTGTAAAAATACATGTAAGTCATATTATAAATACTGTATATTTTGATGAAAGTACTTACACACTAAGTCATGTTTTGAATGCAGGACTTTTCCTTCTACTGTAGTGTTTGTACTTTTGTACTTTTTTATTTTTATTCGCAGCAATGCATAGTGCACTTTATACACTATTTATACACTATCTGTGCAATATTGTAATTTGTGTGCCTTACTCTTGTGCGATACCATGTTTTGTGACTAATTTGTAAACTGTGACTTATTTGTATTTATTTTTTCTTACCTTGTAATTTTGTTTAGTTTGGAGGACCCAGCAATATAAGCTTTTCATTGTGCAAATAACTTGTTATATGTGCACATGACATTAAAATATCTTGAATCTCTCTTGAATCTTTTTTCTGTAACCCCCCCCCCCCCCACACACACACACACACACACACACACACTGGTATGGTTATATCTAGTTTTCATTTGAAGCGTTTAGGCCCAATTTGTATGAATTTGTTCCGAGTTGTAACTGAAGCGCATTGCCTTTGACTTCTTGTTAAACTCCGAGTGAGAGAAAGAAAAAAGAAAACATACATTTCAAATGCTTTTCAAATACAGATGTTTTGCCCCATTCCGCTAAGTGATAACGTCGGCGCCTCGCAAATCACATCGCGAGCGGTCTGGTGGAAACCGCTTCAGTCTTGAGTTATAATTCTTCTCGCCGGAGCGTGACGGTTTATTTCATCCCGAAGTGCCGTGTACCTCCGCCGAGCGTGCCGCATGTGTACACGAGGCGAGATGTACGTCGGGGAGCTCCTGTGGGGAACAAAGGGCCCCGCGACGCAGGATTACCAATCCCACGCACGGCTGGAACAGCCTCTCGTGAATGATACCTGCACTGCAAAAATTCAGCCTCAAAAAAAAGAAAAAAATGAATAAAATGAGGGACTATTACTTGAAATAAGCCAAATTATCTGCCAACAGAATAGGAAAATTTTACTTGCTAAGATTTCTTAAAACAAGTAAAATTATCTAGCCCACAAATATCTTAAAGCTAGTGTAGCCAGATGAAAAACATGTACATTTATCTTGATACAATGAAACAATGTAAGAATTATTTTGTTATGTAGGAAAATGTACTTAAATTCAGTACCATCATCTTGCAATAAGCACAATACACTGACGCTGCAAAGCGAATCCCTGCCTTCTCCAGCGAGACCCGGCTCTGCGGACGAGCAAAAAAAAAGAAGATTGAAAGTGCAAAGAAGAGATTGAGCAAAGACGCTGGTGAAAGAGTGGAGAGGGGAAAGGGGGGTGAGGGCGAGAGAGAGATGGCAGAGAGGGGGGGAGTGAGATGGCGAGGGCAGAGGACGAACAGGGGCGAGAAAGAAGCGGCATAGCTAATGGGAAGAGAAAGAGAGAGAGAGAGAGAGAGATGGAGTGATGGATTTGACCGAGTGAAGGAAGCGAGGGAATGCCCTGGGAGGCGAAAGAGGAGGAAGGAGAGAGGACGCTGCTTGCTATGCCAGGTGTCATCTTCTCCAGCCGCTGCTGATTAGTGCCTGAACATATCTCCCGGGGAGAAAATTAAATATTGATCTATTTCTCTCTCTTCATTCTCACCCACATCCTTTTTTTTTTTTTACTTGCTTTTTTTTCTTCTCTTTTTCTTTTTTATACAGAAGAGATGACTACTGATGGTATTTCAGATGCGACCGGTCATGGGTAAGCTGTGTTGGGGAGTTTTCACATTTCACACACACACACACACACACACACACACACACACACACACACACACACACACACACACACACACACACACGCACACACACACACACGCACACAACTCACAGCCTATAACTAACTTCTATATGTTATATATCAAACTATGTGGTGAATTTACAGAACTGCATTTCCTTTTAAAAAGGGCGGCTGGACGCTTAATCCATTTTTAAAATCTTTGCTGTAAATCCTAAAGATGCCTCGTATAGCTGAGTAAGATCAACCTGATTGGTTGATCTTACTCCTGAAAAGGAGAATATAACGAGACTAAAGTCCACAGTCCTGCTAGCGTCTCTGTATTCCCGTACAGCCATGCGTTGAGCTAAATGCTAGCATCACAATGACAATGCTAATGCTCTGACGCTAAGCATGTGCCGTGTTCACTGGCACCGCTAACGTTAGCTAATCAGCACTAAACACAAAGTGCAGCTGAGACTGAAAACAGTGTTGGACACGAGGACATAGAGATAGTTTGACCTGCTGATGGAGAAAGCTACGCTAACGCCTTGTGTGTGGGAGGACCACCCGGCACAGTGCCGCCTGAAGCAGCTGAAGTCTGACTCATGTTCACCGACATCATCTAATGGAGTTCATATGGTGAACATGTTTATGTAACTTATTAAACCTACAGACCGGAGACAAACTAGGGTCCACATCAGGTCTAAAATATGAACAAGGGGAACCACGACACTGGTAAGAGCAGTGGTTCTCAAATGGGGGTACGTGAGGGCCCTCTAGGGGTACGTGAAGGTCCTCTAGGGGTACGTGAAGGTTCTCTAGGAAGTACATGAAGGCCCTCTATGGGTACTTGAAGGTTCTCTAGGGGGTACGTGAAGGTCCTCTAGGGGGTACATAAAGGCCCTCTAGGGGGGTACGTGAAGGTTCTCTAGGAAGTGCATGAAGGTTCTCTAGGAAGTACATGAAGGCCCTCTAGGGGTACATGAAGGTTCTCTAGGGGGTACGTGAAGGTTCTCTAGGAAGTACATGAAGGCCCTCTAGGGGTACATGAAGGTTCTCTAGGGGGTACGTGAAGGTCCTCTAGGGGGTACGTGAAGGTCCTCTAGGGGTACGTGAAGGTTCTCTAGGGGGGTACGTGAAGGTGCTCTAGGGGTACGTGAAGGTGCTCTAGGGGGGGTACGTGAAGGTGCTCTAGGGGTACGTGAAGGTCCTCTAGGTGTACGTGAAGGTCCTCTAGGGGTACGTGAAGGTTCTCTAGGGGGGTACGTGAAGGTGCTCTAGGGGTACGTGAAGGTTCTCTGGGAAGTACATGAAGGCCCTCTAGGGGTACATGAAGGTTCTCTAGGGGGTACGTGAAGGTTCTCTAGGAAGTACATGAAGGCCCTCTAGGGGTACATGAAGGTTCTCTAGGGGGTACGTGAAGGTCCTCTAGGGGTACGTGAAGGTTCTCTAGGAAGTACGTGAAGGTCCTCTAGGGGGTACGTGAAGGTTCTCTAGGGGGTACATAAAGGCCCTCTAGGGGGGTACGTGAAGGTTCTCTAGGAAGTACATGAAGGTTCTCTAGGGGGTACGTGAAGGTTCTCTAGAGGGTACGTGAAGGTCCTCTAGGGGGTACGTGAAGGTCCTCTAGGGGTACGTGAAGGTCCTCTAGGGGTACGTGAAGGTGCTCTAGGGCAGTGGTTCTCAAATGGGGGTCCGCATACCCTTGGGGGTACGTGAAGGCACTCCAGGGGGTACATTTTTTTAAAATCTATTTAAAATTAGCATCCATTAAAAAATCCTTAAAAATAGTTATTTAATAAATATTTAATAAAACAAAAGTGTAAGTTCATAAACTGAATTGTATATTAAGTAGGTAATTTAATTTAATTAACCTAAAAACCGTTGCAGGCGCGAGCCTCGTTTAGCGTGACGCACATAGCGCCCCCCCCCCCCCCCCCCCCCTCGACAACGCTCGCCGGCACTACTCGCGTTGGTTAGGGGGTACTTGGATGAAAAAAGTATGTCACAGGGGGTACATCACTGAAAAAAGGTTGAGAACCACTGCTCTAGGGGGTACGTGAAGGTCCTCTAATATATTTGAAATGAGCATCCATTATTAAAAAAGCCTTTGAAAATCGTAAAATACATATTCAATCAAATATATTATATTTTATGAACTAAATACTGGCTATTTCATCTTCTTTTCCACCCAGAATTTCTTTCCACTGGTCAGGCGGTACTCGGTTGAAAAGATAATATTTTCACAGGGGGTACATCCCTCAAAAAGATCGAGAACCACTGAGTTAGAGCATCGTCTGAATCACTCTGTGCAAACTTCTAAAGTACACAGAGAAAGACACAGAACCATCTGAGCACCAGAAGCTATACCGTATATAAAAGCCCAAATAATAATAACATTACTATCCTTCATCCACACTGCGGCCTCCCCGTGTCTCAGGTGGTGTCGTCCTCTAACTCCGACTTCGACTTTTTTTAGTCTCAAGATGAAAACGAAAAAGTTAAATGTTTTGTTGAGAATGTATGTGAATGGATTGTAAAAGCCCTCTGAGGGCAATTTGTAATTTATGATATTTGGCTCTACAAATAAACTGAATTGAAAAGTCATTAAAAATGAACAGCATTTGATTATTTCACCTCGCCAGCCATACGAGGACGGTGGGAATGCAGCGTTAAAACCTGGAGGTGCTTCATCTACGTCTTTCTATTCACGGAAATGAACTACCATGCCACCACTACTGTACACAGCGCCATCTCGTTCCCGCTGGTCTCTTTGGGTACTGCATGCGTACACAGGAACGTAAGAAATGCTCAAATCTGCATCGCAGACTATTCAATTAAATCCAGACTAAGGAAAAATATATAAATAAATCCAATTATGACATCTGACATTATTATATTATCATTTTATTTTTGTTTAAACTTGAAGGCTGAATGGACTCAACATGATAAGTCTCACATTTAGTTTATTTATTGTAATTTAATTAATGAAAACAAATATGTTAGACGTTTTGGGTGTGCCAAACCTTCAACTCCTGTCCAAGCACACCTGGAGCCGGTTGAGGGCCAGCCAAGTGTAACCTGTGGCTCTATTTTGATATTTATAACCAAAGTCTAGGGACTGGTCACCAGGTTCGGCTACAGAGCTCAATTCTTGTGGGTAAAAACACCAAATCAAATAGTTCAGTTGTAAGGGTTTTTATTGATATTTCAACATTAATCGACACTCAAATATATTAATAAAGAAAAATTATCTAAGTTAAAGTGGGCAGTCATCCATGTTGATCAACTTGTGGGTAGCTCGCCATCTGATACCAAGTGATGGTCATCTGCGTCTGACCACCTTAAAAACTTGACCTGATAAGGTCACAAAAAAACTGCAACACACAAAAACATTTTAACAGCAGCAACCAAAGCACTGACACTCAGGGGAAAACAAAGAAAGAAAAAAAAACATGCAATAAAACCAAATGGGGGTGTAGCATTCAAACAAAATATGCTAAGTGCTAAGCTAGCAGATTGAATAGTCCACAACAAAAAATACCTGCATTATAAACGTTAGCACTATAACCATAAACACCGAATTCTGAAGCGTTCCTGTTTAGGCCTCTTATAGTTTTTTCTTAGGAGCTCGATGTTTTCTCGACTGTTTATTGCTGCTTAGTCTGCCACTATCATTTACCCAGTGTCTATCCAGCTCCCCGGGGAGGTTAAATTAAATTGAATTCCATGTGGTTTGAACCGAAAAACGTATATAATGTCACATTGTGAGGTTTGTCTTGTCTTGGGTTTTTGTCTCGTAACTTCCTGTTTTATTTTGAAGCCTAACTCCCCCTCTTGTTTCAGGTAACTTGCTCTTCCTCATGTCTCCCCTGATCCCTGATTGTTTTCCATCGCCCATTTATTTGTCACTCCTCGAAGAGGTTCGTATTTCAATAAAGAACAAACTAAAAATAACGAATAACACATTTAATGCAGATATGACTCCAATAGCTCCTTTATTACATTTGATTTGTTTTTATTTTTACTACTTTTAACTTTTTACACATTGGAGAAATTATGCTAATCAACCTTAATAATATTGATCTTACATTTGATGTTAAATAGTGACAATAATCTGCGGTTCAGGGCTCATACGTTCTATCTTCTGCATCTGAGTCCATTCTAGTCCAGGCCTGACATATAATTCATATAAAAAAAAATGAAATATACATCATTTCAACACATTGAAATCACTGGGATCCATTGTTTAATTTCCAAATATTCCACTGCGGTGGGTGTTTTAATTAAATTTAGAGACATTTGTGTTGCATAATGATATCTTACTCATCGTTGTCACATGCTAGGTGTTGCTGGTTTGGGTTCAACTCCTGTGAAGAGACACTAGTTGCAATGCTAATGAAGTGGAAGACTGGAAGAACTAAAGGCGCCACAGAGAAAATGTGTTAATATTCATCAACTAAAAGATGTCGACGGCTCGAGTTCCTTTCCTGCTCTCCCCGTTTGCCCCTTCCAGCTACGAGGACTAATTGCCCCTGACATCTGTAAACACGCTTAGAAACCAATTCCCAACTTTTACCGCCGGTCGACAATAAAACTTGACCTTTGCTTTTATAGACCATTTGCAATATGGATGAAAACATCATGGTGCGACTCCTCTAACGACCACGAAGTATTGAAGAGAGCCCAACAGCACTCTGGGTACACGGCTGTAAAAGGCCTTCGTACTGCGCGTGTGTGTGTGTGTGTGTGTGTGTTAGTGTGTGGGGGGGGGGGGGGTTGGTTTAGGTACCTTCATCCAGAAGTTAATTTTGAACTTTCACGGCCCGTAAACATCCGTCCAGCGGACATCGTGAACTCGTGGTAAGAAGACGGCGCTTTGCATTAAAAGGACCAGAACCGATGGGATGCTCCGCTCTGCTGGCGAGGCCCAGGGCCGGGAGGGGGGGGGGGGGGGGGGGGGGGACCGTCCGGAGACACAGCGGGAACATCTGGACTGGCTCAGATACAATCTCCCAATTATTGGAATAATTGATGAATATTGATTTAAATAAAATAAGTTGTGCTGCTTTCCCCGATTTATGAAGTAGCTCATAAACACCTCTCTCTCTCTCTGTTTCCGTCTCTCTCTCTCTCCCTCTCTTTCTCTTTGTCTCTCCCCCTCTCTCTCTCTCTCTCTGTCTGTCTGTCTCTCTTTTCCCATTTATGAGATGCAATATTAGTTTAAGGTCGATGGAATATTTTTCACTTAAGTTTAAACCCTGCAGCGGTCTCTCTCTCTCTCTCCTCTCTCTCTCTCTCTCTTTCTCTCTCTCTCTCTTTGAACCACTAGATTATCGACAATATTTCATCAGTAAAAAATTAAATAGAAACAACACAGGAGTACTAAAAACCAAAAGGTTACAAAGAGTTCATGTTTAAAGCCATTCAGGTCACTTCCTTCCCTCTCTCCTCTTTCCTCTCTCCTCTCTCCTCTCACCTCGTCCTCACTTCATTAAAAAAAATATTTCAACCGCCCAAACTGGAAATGTTCTTTCATTTCCAGAGGCAGCCGAGAGCCGAGATTGAACGCCGTTTTAATGAGCTTTCCCAACGAGGTGCCACCTGTTCCCTCCAGATAATTGGATGATTGGCCACCCTTAAACGACCCCTGCTTGGCAAGCAGTCTTCCTTTCTTTCTTTCTTTTTTTTTTTGGGTCATGTATGCACACTCACCCACAGTCAGCACCTTAACCAATGCATGTAGAGAGCATATTGTTGTGTAATTAAGAGAATAAACTCAAGCCATTCAGCCTCACCTGCTCCTGTGAAGCTGCAGCACAATGCAACAGCCGGTGGAGTCAAGAAATATAGATTTCTCATTCTTTGGGGGGGAGATTGTTTAATTTTTGTTTTCAATTCTGTTCATTTTGTATAGTCCATTTTTAAAAATTACAAATTTGCCTCAGAGGGCTTTACAATCTGTACACATAGACTTCCCTGACCTTTGACCTCACATCGGATCAGGAAAAACTCCCAAACAACTCTTTCACGGGGAAAATAAAGTGAAGAAACCTTCAGGAGATGGACAGGTGTAATAGGTGATTTTTTAATTTTTTTTTTCTATGGGTTGCTTTAACTATGTTTTAATCAGTTTTATTTGTTTTTTAATATCTGTGTTGCACTCTGAGATTCTTGAAGGAAGAGGGCGATAAAAATATAATGCATTATTATTATTATATTATTATCATTATTATTATTATTATTATTATTATTATTATTATTATGCCATGTGACCAGAATGAAGCATTACACACACATTAAAACACAGTAATAACACATTCAATGAATATGACAGAGTGTATGAATAGTTGGTAGTCGGCATATTCCACGATGGAGACGTCCACGATCCATCAGGCAGATGGAGGTAGAGAGGAGGAGTGGGCAGAGTCTCAACAGTGGGCGGAGTCTCAACAAGGCAGTGGCGTAGTTGGTAGTAGGCATTCCACGATCCATCAGGCAGATGGAGGTAGAGAGGAGGAGTGGGCGGAGTCTCAATAGTGGGCGGAGTCTCAACAGGACCATGGCATAGTTGGTAGTAGGCATCAAGAAGAATACAAAGAAAAGGAGTCTTCATGACTTCACATGCAGTTAGAGGTCGCTCTGGGTTTGGCTCCCCGGTATGTGTACAAGACTTAATCTGCTGAACTTTATAATGGATACTTGGTCTCACTTAGAGCACTTTTAGAAACGTCCTGGCTCGCTGAGAGATCTAACAATAACCTCACAGACTTCTCTGACATTAAGAATCCATTTTGCTGTCGAGCAGACACCGGACTCCCCGCGGAGACCGTTTGCATGATTACATCCATTCCACATCGCACTATTGAACACCGCGGACTACGACCAACTCGAGAAAGTCTTCGTTTTCTTTCCGACGTGGAGCAGCCGGTCTGAACCTCCCGGCTTATCGAGAGACATCGGAGACGGAGACGACGGCACTTAAGGATGCAACGAGGCCGGCGTCATCGATCTTCAGGAGCCCCGAATCCAGGCGTGAACAACGTGTTGCATCATTCACAAGAAGACTCACGGCGGCACAAGCTCAGAAGGGTGCTTCAACTGGTTTCTTTTTTAATAAATTTGCAGAAATTTCTACATTTCTGTTTTTTTCCGTCAAGATGGGCTGCTGAGTGAACGTTAATGAGAAATAAAATCAACTTTTTCGATTTCGGCTAAAAATATAAAGGAGTCTGAATACTTTCCCTACCCTGTATGTTGTAATACGTTGTGCTGTACATAAGTAAAGCTGTTTATTTACTTTTTTGACACTTTTGGTCTTTGAGGTTGTCCATTGGGTAGAAAAACACAAAAAAACAGTTACACACATATGCATTATATTTATAACTTTGTCAAGTATTTATTTAGATATATTTACCATTTCCATGTTTTTTAATTTGGCCTCTCTAGTTAAAATGCCGTTATCATAGGAACAGGAACATGTTGATACACCCAGGATGAGAGATGTTGCGTAAGGTGTGCGTGTGCTCGTAGTTTCCAGAAAAGAGAAATCCTTCTGTTTGTGTGTACTTCCAAAAAAGTGTGCGTTCAAAAATGCCAGTGTGTTTTGGGGGAGGGGGAGGGGCAGATTTAACTGGGTAATTGAGTGCTTAATCCCATCAAAGACTGCTTCATGCCGTCCGCCTCTCCCATAATCTGCCCATAATTACACACTCCCAGCATCAGACACGTACACATGTGTACATGCACATACACACACACACACACACACACAACCACACGCGGGCAGGATTGTTTAGCCTTTAAAACAGTTTCTCTTAAGGTTACTGATTATGCAACTCATTTTATGAGGTTTTGTTGAATGTTTTTTAAACATAAGTATCCCACAATAAATACATTAATATATTACAAATATAGTGCACACAATCAAAGTTTATGTTTATTAAACCGGAGGCTAAGGATTGATATTTCAGTATTATCACAATACTTTTTCCATTAACTAAAATATATTGTTGAGAAAGGGACTGGATAGCTGAGAATGTACAATTTATAATCACCATGTTTTTGTTTGCATTTTTCATTTTATGTTTGTAATTTTGTAAAATGTTAAATATTATATAGGTGGAGGCTTCAAATAAACCCAGTTGGCTTTTTGTTTCTTCCTGCACTGACATGAAAAATAATAATAATAATAAAAAAACTATATATTTACTTTATATATACTTTGAACTTGTCAATGACAGGGTGGATATATTTTGGAGTTTGTATGTACAGTTAATTTATAAAAAGTGGTGGAGCTTGACCAACATGCGTTAAGAACTTAACATCTATTTAATACAATGAATATGAAATCATAACTTTTTATTTTGAAACAGGAAGTCTCAAAGGCTTCTTACTCTGATACGACCATCTCCAGAAACAGTGGGCCAGAAGAAAGACGTCTTTTCCTCATTAATATGCAAATATGTGCATCAAGGAACTTTATCAGAGGAACAAGTTTCCATGTTGTTGCTGACGAAATGTCCACCTGTTTGTGTGTGTGTGTGTGTGTGTGTGTGTGTGTGTGTGTGTGTGTGTGTGTGTGTGTCCTCTAAAACCTCCAGATTGATATCTTTCCTTTATGATGTCATTGGAGTCACTCACTTGTTATGACTCTGTCCCGGAGACACAGAGTGTCCCCGTTTGGTTTGGAGTTGTTGTTGGAGACACACCACTGGTCTGTCTCACTCTCTGCAGCGCTACACAGTCTGTCTCACTCTCTGTAGCGCTACACAGTCTGTCTCACTCTCTGCAGCGCTACACAGAGTGAGACAGAGTCTTAACCTGACACGTCTCAGATCAGCTACACAATGATGCAACACGATCGTGGCCCCAGATAAATCCTGAAGGGTCCAGGTGAGGAGGCTGAGGAGCTGCGAGAGGAGACGCCGGTTGTTGTTGTTGTTGTTGTTGTTGGGGCGAGGGCTGATAGTGGTAAATAATATGGTAAATACTGACGCTTTTATTCCTTAAACACTCCCATCTGTCTGGCCGGGGGAGGAGAGAGAAATAAGTGTGGAGCGGGAGAGAGAGAGGGAGAGAGGGGGGATAGGTGGAGGGAAGGGAGGAGAGGGAGGGTGGGAGAGGAGAGAGGGGGGAGAGGAGAGGGAAGAGGGGAGAGGGAGAGAGGGAAGAGGGGAGAGGGGGGAGGGGAGAGGAGAGGAGGGAGGAGAGAGAGGAGGGAGAGGAGGAGAGAGAGAGAGGGAGAGAGAGGAGAGAGAGAGGAGGGAGAGAGAGGTGAGAGAGAGAGGGGAGAGGGTGGGAGAGGGAGAGAGAGGAGAGTGGAGAGGAGAAGGAGAGGGAGAGGAGTGGAGTGAGAGAGGAGAAAGAGAGAGGGAGAGGGAGAGAGGGAGGAGTGAGTGGAGAGAGGGAAAGGGTGGGAGAGGGAGAAAAGGGAGAAAGAGAGAGAGAGGGAGAGAGTGTGGAAGGAGTGGAGAGTGAGATAGAGACAGAGAGGGAGGAGAGTGGAAGTGAGAGAAAGAGGGGGGAGAGAGACATACACACACACACACACACACACACACACACACACAGTCACCCCCCCTCTCCATCAGAGGCTGGAGGTGGCTACGTGGATCTCTCGTCTCGCTCAGGTGTCTGTCAGCGGAGAAAGAGGAGGAGGGAGCAATTGAAGGGGAGGAGAAGAAGGAGGAGAAGAAGGAGGCGAAGAAGGAGGAAAGGGAGGCAGCAGGCGGCCATGATGGCGTGTGGCGGAGCGGCGTGGCCTCGGTCACCGTCGTCGCCGCCGCTCGTGTTGTCGTTGCTGTCAGACGGCGACAGGACGGAAAGGCGGGGTCGGGTCACGGAGGACGTCGCTGCGCTCCGGAGAAAAGATCTTAATGGAGCAGAAAGGCGTCTCTTTGTAGAAGTTGTTCCTAATAAGAAGAGAAAAATGTGTTCAGACGTCCTTGAGTTTGTTCAAGCACCCAAACGAGTTCTTCTGAACCCCCAAATGTCCTGAAGGTCGTCTGAGTTGTGTGATGTGGAAGGACTCGGTCCCCATCAGGACCAGCCAACACGGACCGGAGTGAGCCCGCTGACCCCCGGTGTAGATATGAAAGCAAAAAACATATATATGTTGTATATACTGTATATTTGTATATATTTAAATATACACCACCATTTGTTATATATGTATATATATAACAAATGGTGTTGTGTATATATGTATAAATATATCTGTTGTGTATACTATATATATATATATATATATATATATATATATATATATATAAATAAATATATATTTACACACCCCCATTTGTTTTAAATATATATATATATATATATATATATATATATATATATATATATATATATATAATTTTTTTAAATATATATATATATATATTTCTTTTTTATATTTATATATATATACCATTTGGTATGTTAAAACTGTAATTAGAAGGGGACTTAAAATAAACCACTTCCACCGTGTGGACGCTAAGCTAACATTTATGTTCATCACGTTGTCTCTTTGCTAAATCAAAGCCAACAAAGTGAGTCAAGCTTTCCTGTAGATGATGATGATGATGATGATGATGATGATGATGATGATGATGATGATGATGATGATGATGATGATGATGATGATGATGATGATGATGCAAGTTGCATAGGATAGGAGATGATAAGGGACAAGGCGTTCCCTACAATGCCTTTATTTACGTTTACCAAACATACGACACAAGACATCTTGAATGAAGCTCTTCTCTCCTGCGTGTCACACACGCATACCCTGGTCCATATGTGTGGGGATGTTTACATCGCTGCTATTCAAATGTAGCCGTATTCACACTGGGCCAGGAGGCTGTGTGTGTGTGTGTGTGTGTGTGTGTGTGTGTGTGTGTGTGTGTGTGTGTGTGTATGTGTGTGTGAAACCTGCCATCTGTCTTTGTATCACAGCTTGGTGTTTCTATACGAGCCGTCACAGGTCATTACGTTAGCCACACGCGAGTCGAGCTTTCACACATAGCGCACAGATGGACATCATTGTTAAAACTCCTTTGACAAAGGTCATGTGATCATGAAAGGTGGGCTATGCCGTCCGTCTGAATGATGACGGTGACATTTCATCCTGTTGTCTTCTGTCTGAGTGGAAAATAAGGATGTCTTCACGGGTATTTTTAGCGAGACGGCATTTGATTATTCGATGAAGATGTCCGTGTCAACAGAGTTTTCTTTTCCTGGAGACATGAAATGGAGCTAATCCAAACAGAGAGTGAGCCGGTGGGATCCGTGGTCTTGGAGGAACGGCGTCATCCAAACTGGTAGCAAATACGCAGAAACTCAGAAGTGGAAATCATCTAGCTTCATTAGACGCCATAATCACAATTAGACTGATGGATACAGGCGTTGCTACGTACTACCCTCACAGCGTACACACACCGCTTCACCCAATCCATCTGCATGCTACAGACTGACAGTTTATTCAGTAATATACACACATTCAAATGATTGTAGTAGCTGACTGGTTGGTTGGATTTAGGAGCTTTTAGGAGCTTCCAACAATAACTTTGTCTCAACCTGAGCTGTTAGGCACTGACCAATGTGATCACTGTCAACCAATCAGGTGGTTTTATGACAGTGAAACCGAAAGTCAACGTTAGCTTATCTTAACTTGGTTACGTTAGCTTACCAAATATACTCGACTTATGTAACATACTTAATTCTGACCCACATCTCGACCTTTTCCTAAACCTAACCAAGTAGTTTAGTTGACATCCAGTTGTTAACCTCGTGTCATGGTCTATCGGACTTCCCTGCTGCTTGAAAATCAATGCTAACGGTATTTCAATCAGGAGAGACGTATTCCGAATTCAACAATAATCTTTAATGAAATAGTGTTTGGCGATCTGACTCTATCCTGAACCAGGATAAACAAAGACAGAACAGAACCCCCGTAGCTGGTGACCATATTGGAGCGTTCAACAGCATCAGAGTTATCGCATTTTCTCTTGAGGCGTTGGTGGAGACCAAAGCAGAGCTAAAAGGAGAGCGGATATTAGATTTATATTTCTTTACTCACTTTTTACTTTCAGACACACAACTCCAAACAATAAATGTTTTATATATCGGACCCAGCGTTTAGGAGGAGTTAGAAAGAATGTGTTTTTGACAAAACACAAAATGGCGGAAAATCTAAGTAGGCGGAGCTTATGGTCATAATATTATTTGTCCTAAAGCAGGTCAAAGCGGACGTGTATACCAAAGTTCAAAGTCAATCGGTCATTGGGGACATACAACGTGGGTACGAAGACTCTCGGGGGCGCTATAGAGACATGTCTTTATAAACAAATACGAAAACGTAAGAATCTCTGGATATGCATTTGAAATTTCATTTGGTTGCGGTATGCGGCCAGTCAGTGTTTTAGTGGATAGATTAATATTAATAATAATTCCTTGGAAAAAAATCGGTCACAAGGCCATGTGTTGTGTTTACAGCTTGTTGTCCCTAAACAAACCCATCTGGTTCATTTGTTGACGCCATTTCAGGGAGTATTATCCCATGGTTGTGCTTCTACAAGTGAAGTTTAGTACTTTCCCCACCACCAGCTGCATGTTTGCATGCAGCGCTCGCACAGCCCCTTATCATAACCCCAGACGCAGCAGTCAGTGGTGTGTGAGCAGTGGACTGGAAAGGCTGCGAGAGTTGTGGGCCTACAGCTGGAAGCCAGTTGGGGCCATTGGACTATGTAAAACACGTCTTTTATGTGAGCCAGAAAAAAAACTTTTCCTGGAGCAACTATAAAAGCTTTTATGAACTGGAGTCACAGTCGGAGTCACTACCAGGGAGATGGAGAGAGGGATATAGTTATTGATTGGGCTAATGCAAAGAGATGTGGCTACCAGATGTTAACAGGCGGTGGCGTGTGTGGGATAGAAACCTCATTACTTTGATTGATCAAATGTCTCTTTAATCATCACATCCTCGGCTATGCCAGAGATTATACGCTAGCCATGTTGGTCTAGCAGTGATGCCGTGCCGTGGTGGTGTTGACCACTGCACTTCAACTCTATTCTATTAAATTCAGTTTATTTTGTATAGCCAAATATGACAAATTACAAATTTGATTCTGAAGGCTTTACAGTCTGTACACAGACGACATCCCTGACCTTTGACCTCATTTCGGATCAGAAACAACTCCCAAGAAATAGAAAAAAACACTTTCAGAGGAGAGCAACAGAGGAGGATCCCTCTCCAGGATGGAGAGAAGAGAGATAGAGAGATAAAGAGACTCTAGGACAGGTGTCAGGAACATATATGGCTCTTCCGGTGACGCATATGGCTCTTTTAAGTTTGAGTAAAACTCAAAAGAGCCTCCCTCTAACTTTCTCTCCAGATGACAGCAGCAGTAATGTCAGGTCCCTTTCTTAAAGACGTCTTTGTTCTTTTATTAAACTAAACGTCTGTTATTGATCGTCTCCACAGCAGCATGTCTCTCTGTCTCTACGTGTCGCGTCTCCGCAGAAGTCGCATTCAAATTATACGTTAAAAATACTATATGTCTCTCAATGAAATACCTTGAGAAATATTTGGCTTTTATGGCTCTCCCAGTACCCGCAGTTAGTGAGCGCAGCTCTCTAGTGGAGCGATACGGTACTACAAGCTCCTTGAGTTGTGATGGTGCATCACAGATCAAGGCTTTCTAGGTTAAGAGAATCATTTTAAATGTGATTCTTGATTTTAGAGGGAGTCGGTGCAGAGCAGCGACTACAGGAGTCATGTGATCTCTTTTCCCTGGAGCCCATCTGAGTGTCTGGGTGTGTGCCGTGATGTTGGGTCCTCTGTCTGTGAATGTTACATGAGCTTTATTGAGCCATCAGTACACATTCTGTGGGTGTTCAGGGATATTGAGAGCTTAACTTTATTTTTCTTCTCCTCACCTCATGCCCATGACAGATAAGTCTCATAAAGTAAAAAAAAAACAATGTCAGTAAAAACAAAATCCAGCCTTGCATTTAAAGTGATGGATTACATCTGCCAAGGCAGCAGAACGTTTCACTGGAATGTCCTGATGGATTCTTGAAAACAAAAGGGCCGTCAGGAGGTCACTGCCGGAGAACCCTCAGTGGGCTGAGTCCAGACGCTCTTCATCTCACGCACAATGAAGGAGCTTAGAAATAGAACAATTATGAAGATGTCTTGAGCATGAAGGTGTCCTGATCCTGGGGACGGTGTACGACGGTATACAACAGTATACAACGGTGTACTACGGTATACAACGGTATACAACGGTGTACTACGGTATACTACAGTATACAACGGTATACAACGGTATACTACAGTATACACCGGTATACTACAGTATACAACGGTATACGACTGCAAACAACGGTATACTACAGTGGTATGCTACGGTATACGACGGTGTACTACAGTGGTATGCTACGGTATACGACGGTGTACTACGGTAAACTACAGTGGTATACTACGGTATACAATGGTATACAACAGTATACAACGGTATACTACAGTATACGACGGTATACAACGGTATACGACTGTAAACAACGGTATACTACAGTGGTATACTACGGTATACAATGGTCTACGACAGTATACGATGGTATACTACAGTATACAACGGTATACGACAGTATACAACGGTATACTACAGTGGTATACTACGGTATACAACAGTATAAAACGGTATACAACAGTATACTACGGTATATGATGGTATACAAAGGTATACTACGGGTACGAAGGTATACGGCGGTGTACGACGGTATAAGAAGGTATACTTCGCTATACTACTGTACACAACAGTATACAAAGGTATACAAAGGTATACAAAGGTATACAAAGGTATACAAAGGTAAAGAACGCTGTACATGAGAGCCCAAGTCCAGGTTGCAGTAAAGAGAATGAGATGGACCCTTGTGGCTCCACTGGAGCATCTGCTGCTCAGGAACATGGAGGTGCTTCAGGAACAAAAACGGTTCTTCAGAGAGAAGAACCGTTTCTGTTTCCACAGAGAACCTTTAAACCAGGGTTCTGTCAAAAGAACCACGTCCATGTTCCTCGTGTTTGTCCTCATGTCCGTCACTGTGTTTGTCCTCATGTGTTCCCCGTGTTCCCCGTGTTTGTCCTCATGTGTTCCCCGTGTTCCCCGTGTTTGTCCTCATGTGTTCCCTGTGTTCCCCGTGTCTGCAGGGCTGCCTCCGTGACTCGGGGACTGTTCATCAAAGCTCTGCTCCCAGGCAACCTGGTCGCCTGGCAACACGTGTGAGGTTCACCGAGGGGAGACTTCAGCCGGGTGCGAAGGGAGGGAGAAACAGAGCGAGAGGAGGAGGAGGAGGAGGAAGAGGAGGAGGAGGGCAGGAGGCTCTGCTCCCCTCTTCTCTTCTGTGCGGCTCTACAGAGCTGCACACTGAACACAGCGTGACACACTCACATACTCACACACTCACACACTCACACACTCACACACTCGCAGCGAGCCCGGCATGTAAGCGTCGTTTTTTTTGTTGCTCTATTGTTCAATCTGGCTCCATCGGCTCGTTACAGAACTACACGCCCGGGCCGCCGTTCCTCCGGCGCCTCGCCGCCTCGCCGCCGCGGGGCGTGAGCGTCCATAGCGGCGGCTCGTTGATCGAATGTGAAACGCGTCTTCATTTTAGAGCCGTTACACCGGAGAGCTGCAATTACCCGGCGATGGCTGCTTACCGCCAGGCAATCAACACTCCATTAGCCCCCCCCCCCCCCCCCCCCCATCTCTCCCTTCCAGTTATTCTGGAGGGGACTCAAATCAACTCTGACTGCTAAGTCTTTTTTTTTCCGCCTTTTGTTGTTGTTTTTGTTGTTGTTGTTGTTGTTGTTGGTCTTCCCTGTTTTCATGTTTCTTCCAGCATTTCTTTCCACTTCAATCCTGTAAAGAAAAAAAAAATGACGCCTTTGCCGCTTCTGTTTGCGTACTTCTTCCCCAAACCGCGACTCTTTCTATACTTTACGTATTTCTGGCGGAGGAAAGCGATCATGTAAGACTTCGCCTGAGGTACAGTCGAGTAAACGTGATATTCATGGCCGTCGGCATTTCAATTTAATTCAAACCAGTTTATTTGTATAGCCCAGTTTCACAAATTACAAATTTGTCTCAGAGTGCTTTACAATCTGTACACAGACATCCCTGCCCCAAAACCTCACATCGGACCAGGAAAAACTCCCAAATAACCCTTCAGGGGGAAAAAAAGGGAAGAAACCTTCAGGAGAGCAACAGAGGAGGATCCCTCTCCAGGATGGACAGATGCAATAGATGTAATGTGTACAGAAGGACAGATTTAGAGTTAAAATACATTCAAGGAATTTGAGAGTTTATCAATAGTTCATATTTAGGCACATTCCACGATGGAGAGTTTGGAGACCTCCCAAGTGGAGGAGTGGGCGGAGTCCCAGCAGGGCAGTGGCACAGCTGGCGACAGGAACTCACGATCCAACCATCGAAGGTCCATCAGCAGATGGATCTATGCCGTCTCAGAGGGTCCGATGACCCCATGAGACGTGAAGTCAGAAGGACTCCGGGGAGAAGCAGAGTTAGTCATGTGTGATGGAGAGATGAAGATTCATCCATAGGAGAAAGAAAAGAGGAGAGAGGTGCTCAGTGCATCCTAAACATCCCCAGCAGCTATAAGCCTATACCAGCATATCCAGGGGCTGGACCAGGGCAAACCTGATTCAGCCCTGACTATAAGCTCTGTCAAAGAGGAAAGTCTTCAGTCTACTCTTGAATGTGGTGACTGTGTCTGCCTCCCGGACTGAAGGTGGAAGCTGGTTCCATAAAAGAGGAGCTTGATAACTAAAGGCTCTGGCTCCCATTTTACATTTTAAGACTCTCGGAACTACAAGTAGCCCCGCATTTAGTGAGCGCAGCTCTCTGGTGGGGCGATACGGTACTACAAGCTCTTTAAGATATGATGGTGCATCACTAATTAAGGCTTTGTAAGTTAAGAGAATAATTTTAAAAGTGATTCTTGATTTTACAGGGAGCCAGTGCAGAGCAGCTAGTGCAGGAGTAATGTGATCTCTTTTCTTAGTTTTAGTGAGAATACGAGCTGCAGCATTCTGGATCAACTGGAGGGACCTAAGAGACGTATTAGTGCAGCCTGATAATAAGGAGTTGCAGTAATCCAGTCTCGAAGTAACGAACGCGTGAACCAATTTCTCTGCATCTCTTTGAGACAAGATGTGCCTGATTTTTGAAATATTACGTAGATGGAAGAATTTCTATCATGTTAAAGCGGAAAATCTGCTGCAGAGATGCACACACACACACACACACACACACACACACACACACACACACAAAGTATAAACAGACAGTCAAAAAATAGTGAGATAGTGTAAATTTGCTTTCCTGGTTAAAATGAGTTATTATGTCTTCCCTTTCTTAACTTTATAATCCGGTGGAGGACACAGGTGTCCTCCCAGTTTTTTTTCTTCCACCTCCTGTCAACCACTCGAGGCGAGGCGCCGGCCGTCCTTCACTCTGCTTTTCTTTAAATTGACGTATACTTTCCGGGGGAAGCGGTGAACAAACATCGAGCTCAAAGGTGTCATTATTCATATGCCGATGACTCAGAGACACGGAGGTGAACACTGAGAGAAAAGTAATCAACGTCACGATACCGCCACGATATACTTTAAATTCATGATGAAGTTGTGGTCACGTTGTATGAAGTATACTTGACGGTGCGTGGACACGACCCGGCCGCTCTGCAGCCTCCTTGTCTTTGTGGATCAAGATCTTCTTGGTTGGTTATGTTCCATTAGCATTGGCACAATTATTTTTTTAACTTTAATCTTTATTTCGAAGCAGAATCTTTTTTATGCTAAAACCTGAGCAATGTGTGTGAGCAACACTTTGTACAGTTGATCAAGGGCATTTTGTATTTCATCAAATGAGCATGATATTTTTTCAATGACATCAACTTGTACTTTAAGTAAGTGAAACTTAAAATCTACTTGCAGTAAGTACTGAATATCTTGGAATTAACCTAAATGTACGTGGCATTTATGGTAATCAATGGAAATAAAATGAAAATAAAATGGAATTAAAATGGAATTAAAATGGAATTAAACTGGAATGAAAATATAATTAAAATGGACCTAAAATGGAAATAAAATGGAAATATGTATATGTGTTATTTATTAAATAAAATGGAAATATATATAAGTGTTATTTGCGCTGGTTTTATTTACCATGTCATATGCAGATAGAAACCTGTTACCATATTATAGGCATAAATAATCTATTATTTTGCTAAATCTGCCATGTGAGTTATAGCTTCTATAGCAAGTACAATAACGAGGAGAGGTACTCTGTGGTTAAAGTGAAGAATCAATTCCTAAAATAAATATGTTACAATGAAGAATCAATAGAAATGGATTATATAAAACCCCTCAATGAGCATTACAGCTCAAAAAAGTTACACAGTAGCTGCTAGCGAGCAAATACAAGCAGGATTTTATTTTGGCTACTATCTGTTGATTCACATCATAAAACAAAAAAATCTTCATTCACATATCCAAAGCTTTCCCTTAGACAGAGCAGTAGTGTTCTGCAGAGGTTTGTAATAATAACACCGAGGCTCGCAAATGATCACAAGAGTGCAACGTGCACGGTAACATTTCAGCCTGGGCGAAGGAAGGATGGCGACGTGACGTCGACGGCAATTTGTTAGAACGCCCGATAGTTACATTCAGACGCTTTAAATAAAAAACAAAACAGAAAATAACGAATACGCAAAATTCCCCGGCTCGTAGCGCTCTCGTATCTCTCGGATAAGTGACACGGAAACATGCAATCAACGACATCAGCCTGACTGGGCCTGGAGAGTAAAGACTTGGAAATAGCTTGAGGGTGGGAGGGGAAGGGGGGGGGGGGTATTGATTGCAAAAGGCTTGAGTGATTCAGTGTTCCCATGGGGTCTGAAGGAAAACAACGAGGTGAGCATCACCACTGGCTTCGCTCACCGGCTGGACTGTGGCGCTCACATTTAGTACTTTCAATTTAAATTACTTTTTAATCATAGAATCAAAAAGTTATTATCTATTTTTTTTTAAAGGTAATTATTTTAAAAAGCCACTACCAACCATTATCACTATCTACTAAAATATGATGCGTATTTTTCTGTAGTTTTTCCCTTGCTTTTCTTTCTTTCTGAAAACACATTGGGCCGGTGACTGGATGAAGCATCAGTACGGGTAGGATGGACAGAATACACCAGGTCACATTTTTATATGGTACATTTTTCACATATCACTACTTACAATTCAATTTTTGAGCCATGAAAACACCTGTCTGCGTGTCATCTGTACTCTGTACGGGATTACGCTCGGCTCTGAACGAGCGGCGTCGTGTAAAATAACAAACAAAAAAGCACTTTGTGGACTCGGAGTCTGCACACTGTGACACTTTCCTCTCATGCCTTAAAGGTAGTACCAGATACAGGTGGGTGAGGGAGCGGAGCGCTTATTCAATAATAACCAGGTGCTAAACAATCACCTGAAAAATAAATGATGAGATATGATACCGTCGGGGCTTCGCCAGGTGGAAACAGAGGAATCCGGCCTAGCAGGTCAACAGCCTGATTTGACCCCATGTTAAATCTCACCTTTGCCATTAGCCAAGGGGCAGAGGCCCCACAGGGGGTCACTGTGATACGGCCATGAGACTCTACACATCGGGCCATCCCATTATATTTATACGTCAGGGGGCACAAACGTTGATGCTTTAACAAAAAAAGAAGCGTAATAACTCAAACTGTACATATACGACACCCCTGACCTTTGACCTCTCACATCGGATCAGGAAAAACTCCCCAAAAATTGAGAAAAAAAAACTTTCACAAGAAGAAAACGGAAGAAACCTTCAGTTCTCGACCCGTACTGCAACGTCAACTTCATAACCTTCAGAGGAAGAGGAGGATAACGTCCACGCCTCACGCTCGCTTCATTTTGACGGTCATAATGTGGAAAATGTCCTTAACTTGTGGAGAATTCTCGCTGCCACACGGAAGATTTATCACCACGCCAGTAAAGCCGGAGCCAGTAAACTGAACGTCATTATAGCTTTCAGAGCGGCGCCGCGGCGGAGAGGAACTGAGTGTCTTTTCCTTATTGTTTAAACATAATGTTTTATATTCATACACACAGATAGGTTGTATGCTCGTCTCAGAGTGGGGTTTGAGTGCTGCGTCCATCGTGTGCCTCGTTGTTCAATAATCATTTTGGTAGTTTTGTGCAACATTATCACAAATGAAAATATATGAGATTACATTGGATTGGATTGGATTAGATTATGTATTCCTTTATTAGTCCCACTGTGGGGACATTTCAGGATCACAGCAGCGGGTGCACTAATAAAAAATAAAAATAAAACACAAAACACAATAACACATAACACATAACACATACTAAATATACAGGAAAACAAAATATATACAAAATATATACCCACAATTGACATCCTCTATTTTGGTAGTTCTCTCTCTGTTATTGTTAAATATTGTGTGACATCATCACTGAAGAGATTACGGCCGACCTCTTTCACACACACACACGCACACACACACACACACACACGCACGCAGGCACACACGCACACACACACACACTCGCGCGCACGCATCATGATTGTTTGTTGATTTTAGGGACGATGCTTGTAATTGTATAGTAGTTGCTGAAAGCTTATATTATTTATTTGATTCATTGTTCAAAGTAAATAATTAATAAGAGCAGTTAGCGCGCTGTGATTACTTTGTGCACGTGTATTAATATTAATAGATATTGTTGTCTGTGCTCATATTCAACCTTCACCGTTGACTCCCAATGTGGAATAGTACGGTTGAGACTTGAATCTGGTTATTGATCCCTGATCTCAGGGTCGGTGCCACGTTAATATTCACATTTGTCAAAAATCATATTGATATGAATCATTTTATTAATGTCAATAATTTGGTCTTAATACTCACTGATAATCAAATACGCTACCGCCAGACCCCAACCGTATATACGATGATAACGATCGGCCAGGTAACTGGTTTCATCATCACCGCTCCAGGTCTTCAGGTGTGTCTCCACCTGCTGTGATGTCATAGATATAGACAACAGCTTGAATAATGGGAAACACATCGCCTCAATAACACAAGTGCATCTCACATTAGCTTTGACGGTAACCCCACGGAGATATATATATACGTATATTGATGTATAAATAATATATATATAAATATATAAAAAGAAAAGAAAAAATACATATATATATATATATATTGATATTATTTTATTTAATTATATATATATATAAAAAAAATGTTTATATATATATATATATATATAAATATACATATATATATATTCTTTTTTTCTTTTTATATATATATATATTCTTTATTTATATATATATATATATATATATATATATATATATATATATATATATTGCTTGTGACTATTTATATTTATATATCATTAAAAACGTGTTAAGGTACGTTCACACCGGACGCGTCGGCTGCGTCTGAGCAGCACGAACAGAGCGGATGTCGCGGGGCGAAACGAGCGAACAGAGCGAACCGACGCAGCTTCTCGACGCGCGAGTTGAAATTTCTGAACTCGAGCGACAGAAACGCGTGAGTCATAGTTGCGTCAGCCAATCAGCGTTGAGAAGCTCCGCTCGTCATCGTTCTGCCGGCCGGTTTAGAAAGTGGAGGAAAAGATTATTGTCGCTGTTCGTGGGCACCCCGAACTTTATGACACGACTCTTTACTTACCGAAACCGTAGCGATAAAGATGAAGCGTGGAAGGAGGTCGGAGAAGCCGTGGGACTACCCGATACGTTTACAATGTGTGCATTTGCTTTTATTCTCGCTGTGTGTTGTACTTTACTATGAACCAAGCGCCGGCATACGTGTTTCATGGCAGCGGAGATCTGCCGCCGGAGGAGGAAAAGTCTCAGACACACGAATCATAGAGAGAAGAGAGAGAGAGCAGCGAGTAGCGCAGTGAGAGAGCAGCTCGGTCCACTAACAAGTGGAAGCTCTCTGCGGTCCTGTCGTTCCTCGACCCGTGTTTACTCCGCGGGAGACGAGCGGGGACATGGGGCGGAGGGCCGTGGAAGTCAGGACCGCAGAGTCCAGAGAGAAGGAGAGAGGGGCAGCAGCAGGGCGTCTCACAGGGCGACAAGTGAAGACACAACATCTCAGACTGGTTAAGGAAAAGATTTATATGGCTGAAGAAGCGGGCGTGATAAGCCACGCCCCCGCTGCGTCTCGTCTTGACGCGTCCGGTGTGAACACCCTTTTTTGGACGCGCGTCAGAATCCTGCGTCAGGCGCGTCGAGAATTTTTTCAACGCGTCCGGTGTGAACGCAGCATTAAAATTACATACACTGTTGATTTAAAAAAAAAAAAATGTCATTGGCGGATTTGAGAATATTGTCTTTGTCATTCTGTTTATTAGCCTGGTATTCAGCAGCTGCTGATTTGAGTGCTGCTTCACCTCTTCCTTCTCTTATAACGTTGGTATTGGCCATTCTTTTCCCACTTTTTTCTTCTAAGCTGATAGCTTTAAATATTTTCATTATAATTTTTTTTCTTAGGGGCACAGTCTCAGTTTAACTACCTCTCCGACTCGTCGCGATGCCACCGGAACACCTTCAGCCACTCGGAGCCAGAAAGAGAAATTCGACCCATCCTCTCATTGATTATTTTTTCCATTCCCACTCTCACTTTTTCCTGGACTTTTTTAGGTTGGTAGAAAGAAACAAATTGCAGCCGTGTGCGACAGGTAATAGAGAGAGACTCGGAGTCAATCAGGGAGAAACCTTTGGGGAGGCTGTTGGGTTGAATTCGATGTTGTTGAGTACTGGGCGTCGGCGCTTTGCTCGAATACATCTGAGAACTGAAACCAAGTGCTTCCTGTTATTCACTCCTTTGACTATGAATCATTAAATAAAGTCAAAGTCATCTTTATTGTCACTTCTTCCATTTGTGCAAACACACAGAGGGTCTGAAAGTACGTTTCTCTATCGTGAAACATGAAGTGATTGTAGTGATAATAATAGTAATAAAGTCATGGAATAGATAATAACAACAACAAAGAACATTTAGACAACATATGCATGAAGAACTATACATTATTATTATAGCAGCAGTCAGACATGGAGTTTTAGCCGCATTTTGACATATGAGTCGATCAAAATATCAAATACCAGAATAAAAACTGCAATAAAATCGATGCGAGAATGTTTCTCTTCCACATCTCACATGGAATACAGAGTAAACACCTTTGTCTCTTCACACAGCATCAAATAAATCGTCAACTCTCACTATACAGAACTGAAAGCAGTTTTTCAGCTAAAAGTGAGCGCAACTGAACTTTTTCAAATCACTGGCATCAATAAGCAATTCTATATACACACAGGCGCGGGGGAACAATACACAAAAGCTTCAAAAGATTGCTTGGAAGTCATTTTCTTTCCTTTTCGCTATTTAATGCTCCCCTAATTATCACCACGTAGGTGAATTACCTCATCTAAACGGTGTAATGTTGTCAAAAGAACACCTGCCACCACCACTAAGAATAGATCAATCCATCAATCAAGTCGCTCGCGGTACAAATGCTCCGAGCTACTCGACTGGCGGTCGTCTTCTTCCCCGCTTCCCTTCATTCTCAGTGTAAATAATTACCATAGTACTGAGAAGGAAGAGCACAAAAAAAACAGGAAAAAAGAATCTCCCACACAAACATCTCATAAACCACCACCCTGTCAAAAATACGCCGCATTCCCATTTGCGGTTTTTCGATCTGTGTGTCAGTGTATCGCTGAAAGCAGTAATTAGGTTGTCAGGGAGAGAGCGTGCAAGAGGAACAAAATAAGCACCACAAACACACACACACACACACACATGCATACCCACACACATGCATACTCACACACACACATGCACAGCAGCCTGTGTGGAAGGGACGGTTGGGGGACAGAGGAGCCATTATGAGTGAGCTGATGACAGCTGTGTGCTATATGTCTTCACCCTGCCACACACATATTGACAATATATTGACTTATTTTCTTCAATATCCTAAATGGAGAAAACACGGAGAGCTGACAGGTCGTTTAGATCTAAACTGGAGTCGGAAATGCCTGTAGCCGAAATAAATACTAATGCTTGATTGGGTCTGTGCACCAATGTGATATCACTTTTACATTCATCCGTTCATTTACTGACACGGGAAGCCGGTCTCCTACAACGTTACTAAACTGCACCAACGCGGCAAAAGTATTTCCTCGTGTATTACAGTTTTAAATTGAAACAAAATATATTTTTTAAAGAGTATAAGAATAGTCATATACCATTTGGTTTGTACAAGGGTTACAAGATTGACAGGAAACAGAGAATGCTCTAAGTACTTAGGTTCAGCAATCTCCTGGAGGAATTTATTTTAGACATAACACCACCCTGACTTCATGCCAATTTCAAGTTTATAAAACTTATTTGTGATTTGGTAAAAGCAAATGTGATCCACAACAAATATGTTTCCCCAGAACACTAGTTCACGATGCAGTTTTGTTGAATTGGAATAAACATAAATCCCTCGCTACCCGATCCGTACGTCCCGCCCGATCACTACTGCACATGTGCAGAAGCGGAAAAAAAGAGACGAGATTAACTCCGCTAATTCCATAATCCGCTCTGGGAAAGAAATTATTGCTGCATCCAAAAATTGCTGATGGGAGCCGATGATACTCAGATATCAGGCATGTCATGTTCAGGATTTATGATTCAGATAATCTCTCATCTAAACATGTTGCCATTGTAGCACACCTTGCAAGATTTAAATATTTTCATACTACTTTTTGACATCATTTTATAAATATTTTAAATATATATATATTGTCAAGAATGCCAAAAGAAAAAGGAAAGAAAAAAACTCAGATGATGGTGCAAGATGCCTGAGATGAAGGTTTCGGTGTGCATCCTTTGAAATGGAGGCACACAGCTGTCACTGAATTTACAACACTATCCTAACAAGATGGTTATTCCCAACATGTTATTCCCTTTCTCAGCTGTTTGTACTGACTGGAACTTGTGCAAAGAGTCACAGTTGTGAAAGATAAGGCCTGCTGTGGGGGAGTTCCCCCCCGCTGTTAGCCACACGGTTAGCCACACGGTTAGCCACACGGTTAAGCACATGGTTAGCCACATGCTTATCTTGTAATATCTGGCCACAGGGACTACGGTAGACATGTAGCCTTAGCTAAGACTGAAATGTTTAGCCCTGCGTTTATCGAGGTGTTCCGTCTCTGTTCAAATAAATAAGTAAATGAAAATCCACTCGGTTAGCCACACGGTTATCCAAATGGTTAGCCACACTGTTATTCACACGGTTAGCCACACGTTAGCCACACTGTTATCCACACGGTTAGCCACACGGTTAGCCACACGGTTAGCCACACTGTTATTCACACTGTTAGCCACACTGTTATCCACACTGTTAGCCACACTGTTAGCCATACTGTTATCCACACTGTTAGCCACACTGTTATCCACACGGTTAGCCACACTGTTATCCACACGGTTAGCCTTACTGTTAGCCACACTGTTAGCCAAATAGTTAGCCACACGGTTAGCCACACGGCTGGGCAGACGGCTTCTTTTTGGGTGTTTGCTTAGTGACATTTGGCAGACACTACACAAATCAACCTGTTGAACATGTGGGTCAAGACTAAACGAAGAAAGGTTAACAACAGCATTAGAAAGCAGCGAGAGAGTGAAAGAGATGTAGAGAATAGTGACAAACAAAAAAAACTCACACTCTAACAAGCGAGGAGAGAAACCTGACACTCGATTGGCAGCAACTGGCAGGCGCTGACAAGTCGGGATGACATGCAACAGTAAAGGGATTTGAAGCTCCATCTTCCCTCCATCAGTCTCGATCAACCGTGGCACTTGTTAGGCCCTGGACATTAGCTGCATGCAGAGTGGCTACCTCGCCTCCCACAGCTCCACTTGCAGGATGACATGAAATGTCCTTATCAGCTCGGTGGGGCACAGACAAGGGCTTCATATGCAAGGGAAGAAAAGGGAAGCATACGCATTGCAGTGGTGGAAATGTGTGTTGTGTTCATGCACACATAACAGGGTGAAAATACAAGTAAAGATACATTTTCATATCATCAAACAGATGCATCCCAATGCATTTACATAATTTCCCCGCCCAGATTAACACCATTTCCTGTATAATTTTCTTTTTTACTATATTTGAACTGTCCCTTAAAAGGTAAAAGCAAACATCAAAACCTGTTTGGATGTCACCTTGAAATTCGGTTTACAGGCTACGAGACCAAACAGAGTAAATCTGATTGGTTCTCACACATTCCTCGGTTCTCTCTTGTATAACGGTTTGACCCTGAGTTCATAACAATGCATATAGAGCCCAGACTGTCACATGTGGACACCCTTCAACCTGTTTTAGCCCCTCGCCCTTCAACCAAAGCCATATGAGTCTCGTCAAAGAGAACACACCCTCCACCACCCCGGTACGTATCACGCAGTCCATCATCGCAAAACCTTTTATCCCTTCTAATATTATTCCACTCACCATCCCTTCTGCTGCCATGTCTGCCTCAGCCGGTGCTTCCACATGCTGACCCTTCTCCCCGGAGAGCCAGCAGGGATAATACACATACTTGGCATGCTGACCTCAGCATTTTAAAAAGAGTTGGAGGAGCGTTCATCTGGTTGTAGATGTTTTCTTTGACTGAGGCATGTGCACCTGTGTGCGATGGGATGTGATGACTTGAGTCTTTAGGTTTTAATCATGCTGTGATCTAAAGAATGTAATTTGTAATTGTCTGTTTCATGTAGTATGTCTAAAACTGTGTTTAATGTGATGCTGCTTGTCTTGTAAATTCAATTTTTAAACTAAATGAGGCCTTTTCTGGTTGAATAAATTAAATTGACAAAAATACATACATGTTCACTGAGCAGCACACACACACTCACGCATCCTTTTTTGATTAATCGTGGAGTGGGCATTGTGTGAGCAAGATACGACATGTGTCACCTCCTGTACCTTCATGTAATGTAGGTGTCGATCAGCAGACGCATCAGATATGGGTGTTTTAGTTCGGTGTGTCGATATATAAATTTGTGAGACATCACACTTTTTGGTGTGCATCATCACAACATATACACCATAAATAAACTATGGTTGAGAAACGGATTTCCAGCTGCTTTTATTATTGCAGCCCAATCAAACCGAAAGGTGCGACTAGTACTTTTCTCGAAGCCTAAAGTGTTTGACAAATTATGTATTTTTCGAAAAACAATCAGTCCGACATTCAAACCCACTTGTGTAGTGATTGGTCAGCTGTGTGGAGGCGAGAAGGTTTCATAAGGCATCTCTCATGATACCTTCATGCACTGAAAACACCCTCAACTACCACACCGCCTGTAGCAACCTGTCAATCACGCGGTAGACCCGCCCTAAAGCACACCATGGATTATGGTCCATTTTACTCTGCAAATACCATTTAGTTAACAAAATGAATACCATGCTGTGATGAAGACAGCTTGAAACTAGCGATTGAGATCATAAACTGAGGTGAACTAAACATTTTAAGTGAAAAGTGGAACCATTTTGACAATCAGACTTATTTTTGCAACCAGAGGAGTCGCCCCCTGATGGCCATTAGACATATTGCAGTTTTTAGGCGCTGCACTATTTGCTTCAGCTTTGCTTCAGCTTTCCGAGCTGACTGTATGTCTCAAGCTCCCTTAAAAACAGAAGAAAAGTAGAAGAACTGAGAAGTGAAAAACTATAGGAACAACAAAAGGAAAATGTTGTTTTTCTTTTCTTTGTTTTCTATTCTATTGTTTGATTTCTCAACTCAAGTTAAAATCATATAAAATTCAAACATGTTAACCCCCAACATTTCAATTTCACCCTTTCCAGTTTTGTTATTATAGTTGTTCATGCTTTTTAAATAACACTACACGTTAGCATACACTCATAACCATTGAAATGTCTGTGGGACTAATAAAGTAAAATAAAATCAAATACACACAAACACACACAGTCAAACACACATTCACTTTAGGTGAAATGCAGCTCTATTGTGACTCAGACGTATTTTAATGTTTGTTTTGCAGTTATTAAAATATCCGTAAACATTTAATCCCTTCAAATCCGACTTCAATCTCCTCTTTGTGTCCTCACCCTCAGTTATTTGCTCTTGTACCTATTACCACATCCTCCCAGCAGGTCAGTCATTAATCACAGATTAAAGTTGGGTAGTTGCCCCCACTTCCACTTGCAAGCGCGCGGCTCCGCTGCGTATACGTGCGTGAAAGCTGTGTGAATATTGAGGATGTGGTCCACCGTGCACAGGAGGAAGTGTGTGTCACTGCACTCGGAGTATTGTTCTTACCATCCAACTCCGGATGCAATGTCATAAAACTTAAATATATTTAAGTTTGGGCATTATATATATTTTTTAAACTAGAACGGGCACTCGGTAGAGAGCATACCTTCGCCCTTCGCATATCACAGCATTGGGCATTGAATTATGAACAATTTGGCATTATTTGCATGCCAATTGGATATAAATGTACCGCGCTATAGTAAAAAGAAGATTTTGACCTTTTCATGACATTGACCTTTGACCTGATCGATCCCAAAATCTAATCAAATGGTCCCCGGATGATAACCAATCATCCCACCAGATTTCATGAGATTCGGTTTAATACTTTTTTACTTATGCAAATAACACACACGTTTTTTTACGATAAATATCTATACTTTATGGTGTTTTGGTGTATTCTGCTTTTATTCACATTGGTAATAGAGGAAATATGAAGTCTAACAGGGCAAAGAACACCTTTAGTCAAACAATCAGATGTAATCAAACACATTCTATCAAAATAATGAGCAACACTTTTATTTTCAGATCCAAGTTGTAATGAAGCAGAGTTCCCTTGATGCAAGTTGCTATAACTTTATGTTCTGCATTTACATTTGATCTCATAAGTCTCCTTTCTGCCCGGCGACCACATGCTGAAGCTCCCTCGCTGGTCTTTCTCTCCTGATTAGGATCACAGCTGAAGGAGGTGGGAGATAAGAGGAGGAACCGTAGTGAGGAGGAGGAGGAGGAGGAGGAGGAGGAGGAGGAGGAGGAGGAGTAGGGATGAGAGGGCACCGGGGGAGCTCTCTAGGAACACACACCGGTTGACTCTGCTGCACCCTTCACAGCGGGAGCTGTCAATCCAGTTATGCCCACAGTCTGGCCCATGAGGCTCACACACACACTCTTACACACACTTACACACACTTACACACACACACTTATGAAGACAGCTCCAGCTGAGCCTTTGACTATCACCGCCTCCCCTGCGTGGCGCGAGTATCATAGCAACAACATGTGCAGCAGGGGGTGTTAAACTCTCTCCGGCTAATCAAGGCATGTGAGCACCGGCATCTCCACACTCCACCAGACACTTTAAAGCCCTGCGTGCATGTGTGTGTGTGTGTGTGTGTATCCTGTTGTACATCCCTTTTTTCAAATGCTACAACAAACCCCTTGAACATCTTTTTTTTCCTCCCCCCATCTCTTCCCTCCGTCATTACAGCCAGTTTACGGCAAAGTTAACCCTTTATTCAGCCATTACATTCTTCTTTTCATTCTTCTTTTTATTTATTTTAAATTAATTATATATATATAGATTTTTTTTTAATGGGTTGCTTTTATCTATGTTTTAATCAGTTTTATTTGTTTTTACTATCTGTGTGGCACTCTGAGATTCTTGAAGGAAGAGGGCGATAAAAATATAATGCATTATTATTATTATTATTTATTGTGTCCGTCGTGAGACCCCTAATGCATATCGCCCGATTTGTAATCGTGTCCCGGAGAAAAGCGTCCGCTGTATCTATTTTCTATACCGTCCTACGCACAAAAAAACCCCGAGGCTCGTTGCTGTGTTTTCTGTGCCGTAAAGGGGATTAACGCTCGTAATCTCACGGCAGACATTCCTTCCTTCCATTGAACGCGGCTCGTGGCGTCGGAGCCGAATGCAGCGTTGATAATTCCTCTTCCAGAGTACACGGAGATCTACTGGTACGTCTGTCTCCGCAGCCGAAATAAGTTTCACACTAAAGTTTTTTTCTCTCACACGTGTACTGGTCAGATGAGTTTATGGATCGGGAGTCGTGATTCATGTGTGGCACCCAGCCGAGCTTACCGACTTGAAACCTGTCTCACTCTCTCTCATCTTCGCCCACCTGCGTGGAGCTGAGGACGACATGCAGAGCAGACAGGCCTGTCAAAGAGCGGGGACATTACATGTTGAGTATATATATATATATATATATATATATATATATATATATATATATATATATATATATAGACTTAGATAGCCTTCTCTCATCGCAGCGTTGTTGCATCACATTCTCAACCCAATTAAAATGGTCAATACAACTTCCAATGTGAGTTCATTTTGTGTTGAGGTGAAGTCAACAAGCGCTAAAGGCTAGACTTAAAGCAACACTATGTAACAATTGTACCTTAAAATAACAGCTTGACTTTTATTGTGGCGATTTGCGCCTCCGCCACTGCCATCGGGGGTCTGTGGGGAGAAAACTTCACTATGTAAGATTTAGTTTTTTTATTTGCTCCGCTACGCGACGCGTAGAGACAGAGAGACATGCTGCTGTGGAGACGATCAATAACAGACGTTTAGTTTAATAAAAGAACAAAGACGTCTTTAAGAAAGGGACCTGACTGTAACGGTTCAGCTCCTTAGCTTCCTTTTTTATTAGTTGTTTTCATCCGGTCTAACTATCATGTCATTCCAGATCCTGCTTCCCATCTCGTCAGTCCAACTCGCCTCACCTGCCTCTGATCACCTCGTTAGTCCCTCATTGCCTTCACCCGGTCCTCAGGCCAGATTGTCTTGTGTTCTTCATGACCACGCTCTCCAGCGTTGTACTTAGTGTTCCTCTGTTCCAGTTTGTTTTGTTTCTGCCGGAACTCTCAGTAAAGTAAATTACTTACTAGTTTCGACGTGCTTTCTTTCTTTGTTATTCTTTTTTATTAAAGGATACATTGTCTGCAGAACAATAACAACATGTATCTATTTTTTTTATTTTTTTACAGACTTTATCTTCCTGTAACTATGAAAAATAGAAGAATAAAAATTAACTTTACAGTTATTAGGAACATCAGATATGATATTAGCCATATCACAGGTAGATATTATTGACGTGCTTTCTTGTTTGAATTCATTTGTTGGATTGAAATAGTTTTAAGTTATATATATTTTGCTTTTTGAAGGTTTTCAACCAGCCGACAAATACTAAGAAAGAAGGAAACAATAAATATTGAGCCGAGTTGCAAAGAGTTGTCCTTTTGGGGTTGTGTACCTTTTCCAGTTGGGCGAGAGTTGAAGAGAACACTTGACGTTGCCTCGTAACTATTATTCGTAACTATGTGTGTTGTGTATCGGTTGAATGAGTCAACAGTGACTTGAACAGCCGTCTCCTGTGTGAAAGACCAATGTTTGTTTGACCCCTTCGTCCTCTCCTCCTCTTCCTGCTCTGTTCCACTGCGTCCTTCATCTAACGAGGACATCAATGGGTTCAGACTGATCACATATGAACATTTGGAGCCATGTGACGCAGCGGGATGACCCGCGACTTACGGCAGGAGTCACTGTGTTATTGTCGCCAGGCAGAAATAGAAGTAGGACGCGGGAGGTGAAGATGCGACCTGAGTGGGAGATGACGTATCTAATCCTTCCTGAAGAAGTCGAAACGGTTCAAAGTAGCAGGGAGGTGAGAAAAGGTGGAGGACATGACTCATTTAGCGGAAAGAGGTGTTATAAAAAACAAGTGCTGAGTAAGAGAGAGAGAGATGCTCAGTAGAGAGCGTGAGCGAGTGGAAGTCGATCCTATATAAACTCGACAGTCCTCTTAGTGGGAGAGGATAATGCACTTCTCTTGTTCGGCCCTCTTCCTCTCTGAAACACATCCCGTCCATTCCCACGGAAACATAACGGTTCTTTAAAAAGCTTTGTGGTTCTATGTAGAACCATCGCCTACTGAACAACCATTTTTCGTTTGAGGCACCTTTATCGGTTCTTTGAAGAACTCTTTAAAAACATGGTTCGTTAAAGAACCCTGGTATCAATGTTTCTGCATGGAACCATAAATGGTGCCTTTAAAAAACATGTTTTTAAGGTTCTATATGTTCTTTGAAGAACTGTTGAAGGAAATGGTTAAATAACCCTGGTTTGAAAGGTTCTTTGTGGAACCAGAAATGGTGCCTTGAATAACCATTTCTTTAAGGTTCTTTGAGACACCTTTATAGGTTATTTGAAGAACTCTTTAAGGACATGATTCTTTAAAGAACCCTTGCGTGAATGTTTCTGCATGGAACCATAAATGGTGCCTTTAAAAACATGTTTTTAAGGTTCTTTAAGACACATTTATATGTTCTTTGAAGAACTGTTGAAGGAAAATGTTGAATAACCCTGGTTTGAAAGGTTCTTTGTGGAACCAGAAATGGTGCCTTGAAGAACCATTTCTATAAGATTCTTTGAGAGACCTTTATAGATTCCTTAAAGAACTATTTAAGGACATGATTCATTAAAGAACCCTGGTTTTAATGTTTCTGCGTGGAACCAAAAATGGTGGCTTAAAGAACCATGTTTGTAAGGTTCTTTGAGGCACCATTATTGGTTATTTGAAAAAAACTGTTTAAGAGTAATGGTTCTTTAAAAACCCTGGTTTGAAAGATTCTTTGTGGAACCAGGAATGGTGCGTTGAAGAACCATTTCTTTAAGGTTCTTTGAGAGACCTCTATAGGTTATTTGAAGAACTATTTAAGGACATGGTTCATTAAAGAACCCTAGTTTGAATGTTTCTGCGTGGAACCATAAATGGTGCCTTAAAGAACCATATTTTGTAGATTCTTTGAGGCCCCATTATTGGTTATTTGAAGAACTGTTTAAGGGTAATAGTTTTCTAAAGAACCCTGGTTTGAAAGGTTCTTTGTGGAACCAGGAATGGTGCCTTCAAGAATAAAATGCTGAAGGTTCATTGACATTACATTATATTAAATGTCATTCGAGACACTTTTATAGCTTATTTAAATAACTATTTAAGGAAATGATTCTTTAAAGAACCCTGGTTTAAAAAGTTTCATTCTGGAACCAGAAATGGTTCTCCTATGCCATCACTCTGAAGAACCATTTTCTCTTCCAGACGGCACCGTGATTGTTCCGTGTGTCGCGGCCTCTTTTCAAACTCGCTGTCTGAGAGTAAAACTCTGAATTGACCGTTGAAGTGCGGCTCTTCGGTTCTTCGTGATCCTCGGTGCTCGGTCTGATTTCCATCGGCTCCGACAGAGCGATGTGTGATTCATGCGGAGCAGCTGCCTTTCTGGGAGATGTCTGTCCTCCCCAGAATGAAAGTGCACTCTGGCTCCATGCCTGATGTGACGTATGATAATGAGCTTTATGTGCACTGTTCCCACGCGTCACATACATCTCTGTCACGTCATGATGAATGCAGGACCTCTCTCAGCCAGATTGTTTTTTAGATTTTTTTTATATTCCAGTGATTTCTCATCGCCGTCAACGCCTCTTGTTCCGCGGTCGCTTTTGCCGGAAGGTACAAGCCCTTGTCGGCAATTAAACCGCCCCGAGGAAAAGGAGCGCGGCGTCGGTCCGCGGAGCGCCCGCTTTGTCCACCAACAATGCGGCGGGGTTCATTTTTAACCATTAACTTTTAAATGGCTGCTAGGATTGATTGAGCGGGTTTGAATGGCAATTTCAACACGCAAGCGATTCCTCTCATCCAGCATCGGCGCCGATGTTGTCACAACACGGCATCGCGGACGCTTTTGGCAATTACGCTTTCATCGGGCGCAGTATTTACTGCCAGGCTCTCGCAAACAGCTCCATCCGTAATGGACTGAAATGTAGTGTGACACAATGGCACGTGGAGTAATGGAAGCCTTTATAAAAAAGAAAGAAAGTAGCCGTCGCTGGGTAGATAATGTAAAAACAAAGCTAGTCGTGGCCTGACGCCATCACTTAATGCTTTTCAGTGCAAACAGAGAGCGTTTTAATTGGACCAGCCAGCAGCATGTGACGTGCTTTTGAAGATCAGTCGGTGAAATATGTGTTTCAAAATATGCTGAAGGTCGTTTCGGGAAAAAATCCAACGGGATGGTGCATAATGCTTCATGTGTAATATGATTGTGTGAAGAAGCTCAAGAGGCGATATAGAAGACATCCATCCGTCTACGCATTAACGGTACTGTGTTTCTGATGATAGAGATATTTCATGTTTTATTAGTCTGCTCAGCGGTGATGTCATCATGAGTATTTATTCCAAATACACTTGTATTGCTTCTACAGTATAAATGAAATTACTGCATGTGTGAGGATCTGGAGTTTTTTGTGTCCTGTCTTATTTTGAAATCCTCGTCTCTCGTGTCCTTTGTTTCCCTGAACTTCCTGTCCCTGATTGTTTCCACCTGTGTTCAGTCACCTGACCCCTCCCTGTGTATTTAAATCCTGTTTGTCTTATTCCCCAGTGTTGGTTTGTGCACGTTAAAATATTTGGCAATAAAGTTTTACATTGCAAATCTTTTCAACACAATAACGTGCAACTTTTGTAACAAAAAAAACAGTTCAGATATGTGTGAGTCATTACGTGTTATAATTGTTATACGCTGCAATGAGCTTTACACTACACCTCTTTTTAAAACGGGGTTGCAGGCTTGATAAGGCCACTCTTAATTAAAATATTTTATTTTGAAGGGCAACAGCAAGAACGCCGATCTCACGGAAATAGGATGTGGCAAGTCGGCAAGAATCTCGCGCGATGGCCGAGATTCTGGCCGAGACCTGTTAACGCCGTCACGTAAACATTACACCCAAGTACACACATTTCACTCTTTATTTATGAATAAGTTAGTTTTATGTCTGTCTACTTTAAAATCGGTTCTCAATAACGCTCTTGACATTTTTTTAAAGTCTGCATTTCCCCTTACGACCTACATGTAATGCCTTGGCGCCCCACTAGAGGGGTGCGCCCCACAGTTTGAGAACCACTGGTTTGGATAGTTGACCTGTTATTTTGGCTGCAATCCTCTCTCTCTCTCTCTCTCTCTCTCTCCCTCTCTCTCTCTCGCTGGATACAACATTCGTGACACTGAACGTGGTCTACATAATGTAATGAGACACAAGTATCAAACACAAGGACCGTGGGCCAAATTCAGGCCCTCCATATCATTTTATGTGTCCCCCTGACGGCTTAGAAGACACACAATCACCTTTTTTTAAAGAGATTTAAGAAAAAAGATCCTGTGCTTTTATTTTGAAGGTTTCAAACAAAATGGATTTATGTTATAAAATTGCAGTACAACATTATGTACAATATTTCTACACTCCAATAAACAATAATCAAATGCAAAGAGAGTTATTCCACAGCATGTTGGAGTGGTCCGTGAGAGATGAGCTCAGTATTCGTTGTCATGTGAACAGACAGGATGCAAGACTTTTAAAGTTCTCCTGGGCAGCTGTGGAAGAATCCAGCTTGTGAGTCGAGTTTCTGATTCCCGTATCTGAAGAAGTCTCCGCTTCACTGAGCGAAAGCATTTCGGCAGCAGCTGCTCAAATTTGAGCTCCCTGTTTTTAAAAGTGGGAGAGCGTGACGTCTCTTCAGTGGCGTGCGTACGGGAGATGGAGCGCGTTGTCGCAACCCAGCGACGCATCACAAGCTCGCCAGTTTGGTACAGAAACATCTCTGGGTCGTCGTGAGACATTTAGCCACCTCCTGCAAGTAACTAGTGCAAAAACAAACCCACACTTTGCATTTTGCACAATTTATTTAATTGTTACACTGCTGAATCTCTTCACATATGTTGTGTGTATATATACATATTTGCATATATTTTATTTTATTTTGTATCTCACTTGTATAGTTTATGCACACTTGTTCTTCTTTCTTATATGTATATTTTAATATTGTGTTTTAGTTTAATGTTTATTGGTGCTACTGTGTCCGCAAATTTCCCCTTGGGGATTAATAATGTATAATTCTATTCTATTCTATTCTATAACAGTCACGTCAGCATCATTTCACTTTCCTTTCTTTTTAAATGGAAAATAGACTTTATTTCACTCCCCCTCTCGCATTTTTTTTTGTGTTTTTTCTCGCAGGTTCTGATGCTCTGGCCCTGATGAGTCCCTCCGATCCCCACGCCCCTCCCCATCAGACATTCCTCACCAATCACATCCGTTCCTACAATAAACCCTTGAAGTGACGCTTCCTCCTCGGCTCAAATAAAGGGTAGGGGACTGAAAAATTGTTCCAATTAGCGTCAGGCTGGGCGCCACGCGGAGACGGTCGCCTGAAAACTTGGAGACGCTGACAAGAGCAGCCTGAACTCAGAGTAGTACCGTAACGTTGAACGCAAGTCTTGCTTTCATAAAAGTAGGCCAACGAATTAGCCGTTATAACCATGTTTAAGCTAGCTCGTAGCTCGCACTAGCTTGTATCTCGCACTAGCTCGTATCTTAAGCTAGCTCGTAGCTTGAGATAGCTCGCACTAGCTTGTAGTGTAGTTAGCGCGAGCTACGAGCTAACGCTAGCTACGAGCTAACGCTAGCTACGAGCTAACGATAGCTACAAGCATGACAGTCTGATATCCGTTGTTTGTCAGTGCTCCACGAGAACGGCTTTTACAGGGAATCTTTCCGAAGAAGTTTTTAATGTCGTCATTGTCTCTCGTCGTTTTGTGCTTCTTCTTTTTAAAGTATCAGTTCATGGCACCGTTTCTGCACTGGTATGGTTTTAAAAGTAACGGTTTAGCACCGCTATCTGAAAAACCCAAACGATACCCATCGCTACGTCAAATATCAGTTTATTTCTTCTAAATTAAACCGAATGAAACATTAAAAAGAGCTGATCTTCATGACTTCTGACTGTTCACGCCTCGAAGGCCTCAGATCAAATATGAAATAGAGCCGTAATATACCGAGTCGTGGCGAAGGCGGCCACACGGCCTTCACCACGACGGAGACACCGCGTATGGGTTTGGAGTGTTATGGGGAATGGACTTTTCGGGGCGGGGGGGGGGGGGGGGGGTTGCCCTGCATGTGTGTATGCAATAATATTAATATTGCATTACAAGTGTCAGACGATGGCGTGCGGCTCCACGAGTCGGAGACGCACCAGGCGGGCAGCATGTATGCAAAATCCATCTTTCGCTGCGTGTTTATAGAGCAAAGCCGTCTCCGGCTGTGTGTGCGTATGAATTATGCATATCTGGAGGAGCGCTCCTCCGGTTTCTCTTCACACTTGGCGCGAAGAGGAAGAAAAAAGAAGAAGAGGGCGAGCAGTCGGGATGAGGCGAGGCGTTCAATATCGATCGACTTTGAATAAACATGTGAAGAGCGCTCTGGGGGGGGCGGGGCTTCAGGGCTCCGCGAAGCGAGTAAAGCGCGGCGGCGCTCTCGCGGCGGTGTTCGTTTACAGGACGCGGCTCATTGGTCGCCGGATGCCGGATACACGGAGGTGACGACGGACTGGAGCGGGCGGTGAGCGGCGAGCGGCGAGCGGCGGGCGGCGGGTGGTGAGCGGCGGGCGGTGAGCGGCGAGCGGCGGGCGGCGACTCTTAGAACCTCCGAGTGACGAGCGGCTTTGATGTTAGCGGCTACTGCTGACGCAGGTTAAACACACGCCACGCGTCATTGTTCAGTACATCATCAATCAAACTTTTATTTTAGACTCAAGTTCCAGATAAAATAGAAGAAAATACATATAATTCAGGTTTGTTACAACTTGTAACTCATCAATACTTTGGTGACTGTATAACCGATGCTAGCATCCTAATGCTATGCTAACAGACTTCTTCTTCGTTTAAATGTTTTCTTTGCTCGCACATGTTTTGTTTTTTTGCAATAAAACTGCAGTGAAGTGGGATAATAAAAAAATAACCCGTAAATTCCTCGAGTGCATGGATCACATCCAGTTTCACAAAGAAGAAACACCAACGAAGAAGTATTTATTTGTGGTTTCATGTTGCCACTAGATTCTGGTTTTAATTAGCTCCGTCGAATACGTGTGAATATGATGTGAGATGTTTGTAAGTTTACTGAACAAAGAGATAAACAGCGGATTAAAATTAATGTATTTCTATTGTAGGAGTCAAATTATTGAAAAACTTTAAAATGGATGTAAGAATGGTCAACTCACTCTGGGTTGTACAAAGGATTATTTATAAAACAATGTTATACGTGTGATTGAAACATATGTATATGAAAGATGCATGTAAATATATATATATATATATATATATATATATATATATATATATATATATATATATATATATATTCTTTTGTTTAATTTATTATTTTTCTTTATTTCATATTAATTATCATATTTCTATAATAATTTAGGATAGGAATATATGTGTTGTTGCTTCTATATCTTTTCAGTCTTTCTGTTTTATATATTATATATAATAATAAAATGGAATTGTATTGCAATGATTGACTGAAGAAAAATACACAACAACAACAAATACATGCTCTGTATGCCACACAAACATACACACACACACACACACACACACACACACACACAAACACACTTACACACTCACCTGGCCAATGAGAGATGAGCACAGGAAGTCCTTCCCCATTGATTTCTGTGTTTCATTATCACCTGCACTCTTGTTGATCTCAAAGGCAGACTCCCTCCTTTCTCCACTTAACCCTCTCACACTCACACACACACACACACACACACACACACACACACACACACACACACACACACACACACACACACACACACACACACACACACACACACAAACACCCGCACACACATACAAACACACACACACACACACACACACACACATGACTAACTCAACGCTCTCTCTCTCTCTCTCTTGTCTCCATCTCTGTGCCAGTTGTTTCTTCACACACACTCACACACACACACACACACACAAACACCCGCACACACATACAAACACACACACACACACACATGTCCTGACACTACCTTGACTCTCTCTCTCTCTGCCAGTTGTTTCTTCTCACACACACAAACACTCTCTCTCCCTCGCAAACAGACACACACACACACACACACACACACACACACACACACACACATGTCCTGACACTACCCTGCCTCTCTCTCTCTCTGCCAGTTGTTTCTTCTCTTTCACACACACACCTACACACACAACCACTCTCTCTATCTCTCTCTCTATCTCTCTCTCACACACACACACACACACACACCTATACACACACGCACACACACACACATGCACACACACCCATGACACTAGCTCGTCTCTCTAACTCTCTTTACTCTCGTCTCCACATCTCTCTGACAGTTGTTTCTTCACACACACACACACACACACACACACACACACACACACACACACACACACACACACGCACACACACACACACTTCAGAGAGTATCCGGTCCCACAGACACGGCTCCTCCACGTTATGTCTTCTTTGCACTCCGCCGACTTCCTTCCTTCCTTCCTTCCTTCCTTCCTTCCTTTTCTCTCCCCCTCACATCTGCCTGAACCCGGACGCCCCGGCTCTCCACAGGATTAACGGTTCTGATCGTGAGCGATTTCAAGGGCTGTTGGCAGAACGTCTCCGGACCCCCTGGACGGAGCTCGGAGGAAGGAAGTGTTTGTTATTCCTGGAGTGTTCCGAGAACACGGGGCCAGATCACGGGAAACACTGCAATAAAAAGCAAAGTGGACATGTTTATACCCATAATACTTGGTGCCATGTGCATGCTGGTACTGTGCATACTGGTACTGTGCATACTGGTACTGTGCATGCTGGTACTGTGCATGCTGGTACTGTGCATACTGGTACTGTGCATGCTGGTACTGTGCATACTGGTACTGTGCATGCTGGTACTGTGCATGCTGGTACTGTGCATGCTGGTACTGTGCATGCTGGTACTGTGCATACTAGTACTGTGCATACTGGTACTGTGCATGCTGGTACTGTGCATGCTGGTACTGTGCATACTGGTACTGCGCATGCTGGTACTGCGCATACTGGTACTGTGCATGCTGGTACTCTGCATGCTGGTACTGTGCATACTGGTACTGTGTATACTGGTACTGTGCATGCTGGTACTGTGCATACTGGTACTGTGTATTAGGGGGGTTTACCATGCATCTATCCCTGTATGTTTACATCTGTCACCCTCTACTGTTACTTGTATTATAGTTACTGCTGAAAAACCGTCAATAATGCACAACCATGCCACTCTCTATTGTATATTTCCTTTATGTACTTTTGATGTGCCTTGTCATGCTTTGTGTTTTTGTAATAAACAGATGAATCAAAAACAAAGGTTCCGTTGTCTCCTGTTATGTTTTCATACTTCCCTTCTTGCATTTTTGTGTTTTTTTCCCACCATTTCTGAGGGTCTGGCCCCCCCCCGATGAGTCCCTCCGCCCCCCACGCCCCTCCCAATTAGTCATTCCTCACCAATCACACCGGTTCCTTCACTAAACCCTTGAAGGGATCCTTCCTCCTCGGCTCTCAACCCAAAAGTTTTCCCGCCACCGTAAAACACAGCTCAAGTTTAGGCGGGAAAAAACACACCATGTGACCCAAATGTCCTGTTCGTCCCCATCTGGCTTTCTTCCTATTAATCCCGGTCCCGCCCACCCTGTGGGGGTCTGAGTGGCTCACATGATGAACACAGGTGATGGGTGATGACCTCTGACCTCTGCTTACACGTATACGCTCTGATCATGCCTGGGTATGAGCGAAGGCCTCATCGCCACGGCGACTCCGGTGTCGAGAGAGCGTGTGTATGAATATGTGTGTGTGTGTGTGTGTGTGTGTGTGTGTGTGTGTGTGTGTGTGTGTGTGTGTGTGTGTGTGTGTGTGTGTGTGTGAGAGGAACCGTGACGAATTTGCTTCCTTGTTGCTCCGTCCCCACTGGCTGTTTATGTTCTCTCTTTCTCTTCTGCGCTGCACACACACACACACACACACACACACACACACACACACACACACACACACACACACACACACACACACACACACACACACACACACACACACACACACACACACACACACACACACACACACACACACACACACACTTCTCAGCACCCACCCTGTCCGTCCTTCTTCTCTCCGTCTTACTTCTCTCCACGGAAAAAAATAAAATATATATATTTTTTTTTTTAAATGGCCCACTCGGCTTGGAAAGATAACTAGCTTATCATCGAGGTCTGCTCTCTGCGTATACAAACCACACACACAAACAAACACACACACACACAGCGGAGGATTTGTACACACATACATGTTTGTACACACACACACACACTTACTTGCTGTAACACTCATCCCTCATACTCATTTCCAGCTCCCTCCACAACCAGTGCCCCCCCCCCCCCCCCTGTTTTTACCCTCTCTGCCCCACAGGGGAGACTTCACACCGAGTGAAATACAGCGTTGCCAACATATGTCTCAAGCAATCAATTTATGCCATGGGGGCTATCTCTCTTTCTCTCTCTCTCCATCCCTCTCTCTCTCTCTCTCTCTCTGCGTAATACACTAGCGCAGAGGCCGGCTCCGGCTCGGTTCTCGTCACAAATCATCTGAAAAGAAGCATCTATGAGCATCTATGAGCATCTATATATATATATATATATATATATATATATATATATGCAAACGTCAAGAAGCATCCTGATGTTATTTACTCGCTCGCCACGTTTGATGTGCTTCCTTCAATATTTATGACTACGGAAAATGTTTAAATTGTCGTCGCCGGGTGCAGAGCAGGTCAAGTACATCAAAGTGAAGTATTTATTCTGCTTGCTATGTTTTATATACAATATATTGTTTATATTGTTTGCTTCAATGATTTGTAGATTTGTTCTGTTGATGTAATCTTTTATTTTTACCAGTTCATGTCGCTTTAAGCTCATTTAAACCCATTATTTTATCCTTTATTGTGTTTTTACAGAAACTTTAAACTTTGTGTTTCTTCTTCACGGTTGTTGGCACGATTGAAAAATGTATTCCCAATTTATTACTCCCCCCCCCTCTCTTTTTGACTTTGTATGATGTGTCTAGCATCAAAACAGGAGGGGGGGGGGGGTAATGCATTAGGAGCACACGGAGGAGGGAGATAATCTAACACAGGTGTCTTCTTCTTCTTCTTCTTCTTCTTTTTTATTCTTCCTTCTGCCTTTGTGAGGAAATATGCCTCTCACCTCTCATCTGAGCGCTGATGCCGGATCATTAATTTGCCGGCCTCCTCCTCTTCCTCTTCCTCTGCCCGATGCCTGCCGTCTCGCTCGGTTGCCCGTGGTCGTTAAGGCGAAGAGCCGAATGGAAGGAGGAGGAGGAGGAGGAGAAGCTCAGATATACGTGGACACACATGTTCAAATAAATCACATATGATCGACACAAACGTCTCCACGCACATGTGGACGCAGACAAAGTGATCCCCTAAATCCTAGAGAGGGAGGAGACGAGGAGGCGGGAGAGGTGTCACATCTCCATAATCCCCTCCCGGTGCCGCTCCTCTCCTCTCCTGCTTTCAAGCCGCCTCCCTTGCTCTCTTTTTCCTTGCATCCATTCCTCTTTGTCCACGTCACTTTTCCCACGTGAGGATAAACACTTGTGCCTTGCGCTGTGGAATATTGTGTTATTACTGTGTTATTACTGTGGTATTACGCAGAGGGAGCCTCCTTAAATGAAGGAGGCAGACAAGAAAAAGGGCATCGCTGCTGTCGTCCAATCAGATCCATGCATCCGTGCCATCACCTCTTCCTGGTACCGCCCACCTTTTAAAAAAAAGAAAATTTGATTTATTCTCAGCTTCAAACGATCCTGATCAATTAGCGGAGGCCCGGGAATCGCCGAGGGCGGCGCGATTACACCTCGGGGGTTCCACCTGTCATCTTTTATAGATGTTGCTGAGTTTAAAGCACATCTGCCCCCCTAAAGGGACCGCTGTGCCGAGTGGTCAGCCGTGGAATCCATTCTTCCAAAGTGGTCCGATAAAGCAGGGGGGATAATGAGCGACGGAGCGTGAAGACGAGGGAGGCCGGGGCGGGAATAACAAGGTCGGTTGTTGTTGCCATTAGCGCCGGGCGGCGGACATCTTGGCAAAAGCACGCTCCGGACGCATACAGTGGCGTTTTTTTTTTAATCGTGGCCAATTACATAAACTAATATTGATTCCGTTTTCGCCACAAACCGGCGCAGCGTTTAATGAGCCTCGCCGCTATTAAAACCTGAATTCTTCGCGATAAAACCCGCTATTAAAACACTTTGGACTAACTCTTTTGCAGGAGAGCTGCAGCTTTCTGCAAACGCTGGATTTCGTATTTCTCACTAATTACAGGTGGGAGAATTAAATAAAGAAACTATAATTCGGGGGGGGAAATGAATTAAAAAAATTAAAAGATCGGTTAAAAAACGTGCATTTAAATTACACCTGTGATAATTATTGACTATCTACATGGGAGGAAATAAAGAGGCCTAAATTAAGAGCAATTATTCCCAACATAGCTTTCAATGGGACAATAGACGAGGACACAACACGACGAGACGGGCAGTGAACATGACATTTAAGGGGTGTGTTATCAAAATAATGAATTCAGTGAATAGAGTAAACTCGTGATTCAAAACAGGCCATTTATATGTATCTGGCCATCCCAGTGGCCATTGTTCTCCACGCCCAGCGTGCCATCCCCACACAAGCCATTGTTATGAAGGTCACTCCACGGAAAAGCACTGAAAAGGGTTTCATTGCATAAAGTTCAGGGTGAGGACCTTCCGCTCCACTCGGCTAACGGCGCATTATGCTCCCCTATTCACTTCCCACAATGCAACGTGGCCTCTGAAGCTCCCAGTTGGACCACATGAATGAGGAGGACCTGGAGGAGGCTATTTGTACTTTTGTGGCGGGGGAAAAAAAGAAAAGTTCCCCCCAAAAGTTTGGGGAGCAGCCTCCCAGGAGGCGACGCGCATCCAGGAAGGTCAGGTCCCCGAGCGGAGGAGATCGGATGAGGGGGTTTCTTTTTGTGCAAAAAGACAACGAGAGAAAAAGAGTATCGTACTGATCTCAATCATCTGGAGGACTCCTTGCTCTTTTTTATTTTGCACCCCAGAAATCCATGTTTTTTTTAATCTTTTTGTCAACCCAGAATCTTTTTAGGTACATTCTAAGTAATACTGTAATAATATTCTGGTTCATGGTACCACATCAATAATAATAATCCTTCTTTCTCTTATAATTTGCAATTTTTTCCTAGAATTGGCAATTCTTTCCTATTTTTGTTGTCCAAGAATTTTTTTACTTCCTAGAATAATATTATGATTCAAATGAATGTACAATGTTACCACAGAAATAATAACCATCCTTTTTTTCCTATAATTTGCAATTTTTGTTCCTATAATTTGCTTATTTGCTTATCTAAGTACAGGTACTATACTCCACTGTATACACACACACACACACACACACACACACACACACACGTATATACATACATACATACACACATATATACACATATACACACATACATAGACACACACATACATACGCACATACACACATACACTTGTGGGATGGTAATGAGGACGCTTCTTCGAATCCATAACTGTAGGATGTAGAGTAATAAGTGTGCCAGTGTGTGTGTGTGTGTGTGTGTGTGTGTGTGTGTGTGTGTGTGTGTGTGTGTGTTTGCACATGGCAGAGAACCTTGTTCACGTTGTGATTCTGCTTTCAATTAAGAAGAAGATGAGCGGAGGTCAAGTCTGGACGGCGGTGCGGGATTTAATGAAAAGAAAGCTCTCGGAGAGACTTACATAACACAGCAGTCATGTTTCTCCATGTCTTGTCTCTCAACCACGTGGCCCTGAATCCTGTATGGAACACTACCGTCAGGGAAATAAAAACAGGTTCATGAAGTTATGAACATTTAAAGTGAAATATTAAATATTAAAGCTACTGGAAGCCTTTACTTTGTGTTTATTTGGTGGATCCCTGTGGAGCGAACCAGGCCTGGATCTCCCTTCCAGAGGCAGAGCCCTCCACCTGAGGGAGGGGCTCCTCCTGTGGGTCACGACGGAGCTTTACCTCTTTACCAGAACCCAGAACGTTCAGGTTCAAACGGCATCAGTGACCAGCCGGGTGGAGCTAAGGGACATTCATACTTTAACACAGAGCCCAACCTGAAGGATGTTCTGGTCCAGTAGAACACGACATCCCTTGTACGGTGCAACGGGATTATTCATTCTTATTTATTACACCGCATTGGAGTATATCTCTGTTATGGGAGACGTGGAGACAAGTATCTGATCTCCTAATTTAGCTAAACATGGTGTTAGGCTAACGTTAGCTAGCTATCATAAATCAAAAGACCAATTAGTGTAATAGGCCGCCAGCTAGTTAGTTAGCTGAGGACGTGTGGACAGGTGTGACATTGTTGTTTTGAGTCATCGTAGCTATAACCATTGCAGCACTAGTTAGCTAACGTTGGTTAACTTAATGTCAAAAGTTTGACCCTTTGCTTTTTTATTAAGAGCATTTACTTTTATTTTTACTTTCAATACTTAACTACATTTAATATCAGATAATTACTTTTGATACTTAAGTACAATAAACAGAAACTCTAGGACTTTTACTAGGTATCATAACTTTTACTCAATTATTGCTTTAGGGTACACCACTATATATATATATATATATATATATATATAGAGAGAGAGAGAGAGAGAGAGAGAGAGAGAGAGATAAAACAACATCACTGTACCATCATGCTTTATTTCAGCATGGGGATAAAGAGAAGCCTGTGGAGTTGGCAGTGGTGCCCGCCACCCCAGCACACTGACACGATTACCTGTTCACCCAATTCAATTAGAAGCCCCCTTTGGTCACCACTCACCCCTTCAGGATCTCCATAATCATAACAGATGGCTCTCTGTGAGACAACCGCCATCTTTTACCTCCAAGAGGCCAGGAGAGGAGCAGAGCCCAAGCATGGATGTCAGAGTACTACTCCTTTTGTAGCTGATGGTGTGTGCCACACAGGGAAGACTATTGTAATGTCTAAAGTACAGTCCACAAGTTGCTGAACAGCTCTGAGACAAAGTGACTGCATTGTAGTGGATGTTATCCAGCAAATGGTAAAAAAGAAAGAAAAAGAAAGTTAATTTAGATTGAATGTTTTTTATGTAACTTTGATGAATTATTAGTTTATGAATTATTATACTGTTGAAACATTCACTCTCTCTCTATTTTCAAAAACATCCAAAAATGAAAACATGATGATGTTTCAATCATTTAAGTCCACTGAGTCGTGCCTTACCAAACTTCTGCTTAGGCTATGGGTGGCAAAGTACGGCCCCGACTTACAAATTCTAAAATGATATTGGAAGATGGCCCACGCATAAAATTGCACTTTAGTGTAATGTAGTTCTTAGGGTCACCACTAGGGGGACTACTAGCTTCAACAAGGCGGATTCTCCGCAAAACAAAAAGAGTAAAAAAAGGTTTTGCCGCGGATGACCAAATATGGCACACATATATATATATATATATATATATATATATATATATATATATATATATATATATATATATATATATATATATATATATATATATATATATATATATATATATATATATAAAAGATAGATATATAAAAAAGCAAAGGTTCAGAATTTTGAGAATCAATTTTGATGTTAAGTTAGCTAACGTTAAGTTAGATAACGTTAACGTTAAGTTAGCTAACGTTAAAGTTAAGTTAGCTAACGTTAAGTTATCAAACTAGTCTGCAATGGTTATAGCTACGATGACTCAAACCAACAATCTCACAACTGTCAACGCATCCTCAGCTCACTAACTAGCTGGCGGCCTATTACACTAATTTCTCATTTGATTTATGATAGCTAGCTAACGTTAGCCTAAAGGTACGTTCACACCGGACGCGTCGGCTGCGTCGGCTGCGTCTGGTTTACATGTTAAGTCAATGCAAAGCTGCGTCAAAGCTGTGACGCTGTTTTTTTTCCTGCGTGCAGCGCGTCAGGCGCGTCTGAGCAGCACGAACAGAGCGGATGTCGCGGGGCGAAACGAGCGAACAGAGCGAACCGACGCAGCTTCTCGACGCGCGAGTTGAAATTTCTGAACTCGAGCGGCAGAAACGCGTGAGTCATAGTTGCGTCAGCCAATCAGCGTTGAGAAGCTCCGCTCGTCATCGTTCTGCCGGCCGGTTTAGAAAGTGGAGAAAAAGATTCTTGTCGAGGTTCGTGGGCACCCCGAACTTTATGACACGACTCTTTACTTACCGAAACCGTAGCGATAAAGATGAAGCGTGGAAGGAGGTCGGAGAAGCCGTGGGACTACCCGATACGTTTACAATGTGTGCATTTGCTTTTATTCTCGCTGTGTGTTGTACTTTACTATGAACCAAGCGCCGGCATACGTGTTTCATGGCAGCGGAGATCTGCCGCCGGAGGAGGAAAAGTCTCAGAGACACGAATCATAGAGAAAGAGAGAGAGCAGCGAGTAGCGCAGTGAAAAAATAAAAAGTGGAAGCTCTCTGCGGTCCTGTCGTTCCTCGACCCGTACAGTACTCCACGGGAGACTAGCGGGAACATGGGGCGGAGGGGCGGAGGGCCGTGGAAGTCAGGACCGCAGAGTCCAGAGAGAAGGAGAGAGGGGCAGCAGCAGGGCGACTCACAGGGCGACAAGTGAAGACACAACATCTCAGTCTGGTTAAGGAAAAGATTTATATGGCTGAAGAAGCGGGCGTGATAAGCCACGCCCCCGCTGCGTCTCGTCTCGACGCGTCCGGTGTGAACACCCTTTTTTCGACGCGCGTCAGAATCCTGCGTCAGGCGCGTCGAGAATTTTTTCGACGCGTCCGGTGTGAACGCAGCATAACACCATGTTTAGCTAAACTAGAAGAGCAGACACCTGTCTCCCCCCCTCCCATAACAGAAATATACTCCAATCCGGTGCTGGTCTTCATCACCACCGTTGTTTGTAGCGGGAGGAGCAGGTTACTCCATTTCTGCTTCCATCATAAAGTCATCTACTCATGTAGCTACTAGCTAGGTTAAGATTAGCATCCTGGGCATCGCTGGGAATCAAAGGACTGCAACTTTGAGAACACTTGAATGCAACTGTGCAATAACGTGCTTAACCAATGATTTAAGTTGTTCTATCTGTATATATGCATTATTTACCTAAGTTGATTAGTTTAGTTAACTTTAATAGAGGTGAGGCGATATACCTCACTTTGCCCAGACTTTTGGAAAGTTTGTCTCCGGCAGTCCGAGGAGCAATGCTCCGTTCTGTCTAACTCGATTTATTGGTAAAACATAGCCCCACCAGGAGATTCATCTTCATTAAATGCTAGATAGACTGTGAATTAAAAGTATAGGATTTTGAGTAGGATGCTGATGTCAGCATTTTGCTCAGAGCCCCATTGCCGGCCTCAGAGTGTGGCTGTAGACGCCATTCTCCCTCACTTACATGTCTTATTCATTGTGTTGACATGACAACACAGACAGAGTTTCTCTTGGCGCCCTGAGCCCAATCGACGTGTCCATCGATCCCTCTTCGTGATGCTCCAGGGTCTTAAGGTCCAATCATATAATATACATTACATTACATTACACTTTTATCTAAATCGACTTACAATAAGTGCATTTCAACCTAGAGTACAAACTAAGAACAACAAGAATACAGAAAGTAACATTTCCTCAACATAGTCGACTACAAAAGTACCATAATAAGAGATATTTAAGAGCCACTAAAGTGCTAATCTCTGTTTTAATCTAGATATAGTCGGAAATATATATAGAAACACCTTCTGGGTTCCTCCTCATTGTTGACGACACCATGATGTCGTTATGAGTTGTGGGTCTGGGTACCGACTCCTTTCTATCATCTTCCCCCATTTCCTCCTCACCTCCTCTCCATCTGCACACACCACGACTTGAAAAAGCACCAGAAATAGCGCATTAATGAAAAGAGCACTCCGCCGATGGCGCCGCATGAACGCTACGTGTTTTTTTAAACATTTCTCTGCATGTGATGGGAATCGAGCGTCTCCCACCGAGAGGAGACGTTGGCGGCGGAGCTCCTCTCGGTGGGCTCCAAACTGAGGATCAAAGGGTGAGAATGAGTCTTTTTCTGTTGTCTTAGTAAGATGAAACTGTTCGGAGAAAAGAAAGTGAGCCTCGGAACTACAGGCATTGATGTCGCTCCAGTCTCTTTAGTTGTTTAGCGCAGCTGAACGACAAACACGTCTACACTGTTAAAAAATCCAAAATAAGACCGCGTGATCATCTGTTTTTGAGTCTTCTCTCACAGGGGGACGTTTTAGGATACACTGAGCGCCTCTCTCCTCTTCCCTCTCTACTTATGGATGAATTTACATCTCTCCATCACACATTATTAACTCTACTTCCTCCCTAGTCTTTGTGACTTCAGGTCTCAGAGGGTCCATTGGACCTGGCTGGGTCGGAGGCCTCCTCCTGGTCCTGCTGATCATTTGAATTTGTGATATTTGGCTGTATAAAAAAAACACGAACTGAGCAGGTTAGTCAAGAACTACATGAACTGCACCGGAGGAGTGAGGCGGCAATCATCGTCTTGTGTTCCACAGTGTGTGTGTGTGTGTGTGTTATTCATCTTGGGTAGACACAAATCCCTTAACTCAGTTACATTCTGCGGACTTGCTTTCCTTTTCATCCTTTTCATTTTCATTTTGGTAAGTAAAGTTTATTTATATTTTGCACTTATCACAGATAAATTTTACAAAGTTCAGTAGTCCTCTCTCTCTCTCTCTCTCCAAAGCGTCTCCATCCCACCATGCCCAGATAGAGCTCCTTAGTCCCCATCATGTCCCGGGGTCCCCCTTTGAATCCAGTCACAGATAACGGTGCCCATGAGAAGCGTCTCCCGAGTCGCTTTCAAGTCGGCCGTGCTGAAAGATCCCAAAATCTCTCAATCTGAGAGCGCCAGGGTCCGGACTTCGACGGGACGCTATGGTTTCTGTCGGGGAGGGATCGTTTGTCGTTTGTTTTTTAAGGAGGGGAAGCCACAGCAGGGCGGTAATGTCTTATGAAGGTGACGGTGATCATCAGAGGCCAGTCCGTCTCCGATGCACTCGACCCACAATCCTTTGCTTCTGAAGAATCCTCTGTGAAAGAAAAAGGGGTCTTGAACCGTTCTCTTCCCGTCTGGAGAACATGCGAGCAACCGTGTTCTGTCATGAGGGAAGAACATTTTTATTTTTTGTAGCTTTATTAAAAGCTCTTGCTCTTGCTTGTCTATACATCCAACAGACGTGTTAAAAATACAATCATATAGCACATTGGATTAAAAAAAATATCAATAAGTTCAGTAAAAATAACACTTCCATCCCTGTAAATGTAAATGGAAACTATTTATTTTGACATCTGTATTTAATTTTATTTTAAAGTAATATTGATTATTCATTGCTTATTTAAGAGAGATGAGCTCTGTCTCTTTAAGAAATGGAGAGCTGTCTCTTTAAGAGAGGGGAGCGCTGTCTCTTTAAGAAAGAGGTGTGTTAAGATGCAGGAAGCAGCAATCTTAACATGAACTGTTCAGAAACAAACATACGTTAAGAGACAGCACCCCCCTCTTTTAAAGACACAGCACTCCCTTCTCTTAAAGAGACAGCGCTCCCTTCCAAAACGAAAAACAAGCACTTTCCTCCCATCACAGTTGATGATTACCACTGCATGCTTTTAGAGTTTAAAGCGTCACTTTTCCCCAGACGTGATGCCATGTGACTGGATGCTGTGTTTTTATACTGGGAACCCCACTGGGATTTGAAGATGGTGGAAAGTTCAAAGACGTGGAATCGGGTTCAACCGCGGGTGAATCCAACTTGACGTAGAAAGAGGTGTGCGCCCGCTGCTCTCTTCACAGAATAGCCACGACTACTTCAGCTTTAAGAGTATGCATTTCCCCCAAAACAGGTGAGACGTTCAGGTGCCTCTGTTCACGCAGCCGCTCGGCCTGCGTCAGCTTTCTGCACCGGAGGAGCATTTCTTATTCAAGACGCCGTCTCTGGAGCGATGTACGGCGGCGGCTGATTTAAATCCCTCGGCGCCACACATCACAAAGCCAAGGACACACACACACACACACACACGCTGACACGCCATAACTGCCCTCTCACAACTTCTAGCTGGGCTTAATGGAGACTAAGTAGCTCACCGCGCTTCCCGTCGGCTAATGGTCCTGCTCCCCGGCCTACAAGAGAAGAAAACACACTCTCTTGTCAAATGTAATTTATTTAAAGATTTGACACTTAAAAAGTCAAGGCCTCACCTGGTACTTATCCGGGGGGGAGGAGGGGGGCACTGACGCGCTGTGCTCCACCCGTGTTGGAGCTCAGAGCCTGTGACTAGAAGGAGGAGAGGATGGATGTGTGCGTGTGCGTGTGCGTGCGTGTGTGTGTGTGTGTGTGGGTGGGTGAGGTTACACACAGGGCCTTGTTAATGGGTACACAATGTGCCAGAGAGACAAGGAGCAGCACACCACAGCAGACAGTGCTGTCATCACAGAGGGAGAGACAATGAGGGGAGAGGGGGGGGGAGGGAGAGACAGAGAGAGAGAGAGAGAGAGACGGAGAGAGAGAGAGAGAGAGAGGGTTGTTATTCTCACACTTTGTTTATCGGTTATCGTTGACGAGCACACACACACACGGACAGACGCTCGTGGACAAAAGCGCCGATTGACACACTTTTACACACACACACACACACACACACACACAGGCAAAGACGCACAAACAAATAAGGAAATGAGTAACACACATCCACTCCCACGTTCACAGGCGGCGCACGGTTAAGTGGATCTCCTAAATCACGAGCCAGTATTCAATTCATTAGGGAGCTCTTAGCAGCTGTTCTTGTCTAACCACATCAAGGCGCAGATTAAACACGTGGATCTAACACTGAGCACTCAGATAAGTCTGCTCCTCTTCCTCTCTGACGGGATTCTCTCCATCAGGAGAGTCGGGCCACAAGCCGCTGGTTTTAAAACACTAAAACCAACTTTTACGATCCAAAGACACATTTTGTCACAATTCAACCAAATAACAGTCGGGAGTCGAAAAAAAGGTATTTGATATCACAGCTTATGAAGTTTTATATATATATATATATATATATATATATATATATATATATATTTTCATAGTATATGTTAAAGGAGCCCTGTCCTGCTGAGGGCTACTGAGGCGTTAGTTTCCTCCGGCTAGTTGGCTTGACGCGCTCTGGTCTTCTGCTGCTTGCGGTGCTCGGTCCCGACACTCACCTCCCACACGATGATGTTATTTTGTAGGTTTTTAATGATCTTTAGGCTACTTGTCAGACGCACAATCAGCTGACCGCGACACGGTCGAAACGCTTTCCCGTTCCGGGGTCCAAACACCTGCTGTCGCCAATTGCCTCCTGATTAATATAGGCGTACAAATATTGGCAACAGCACCACCCAGTGTACACACAAAACATTGGTGCACCTACACCACATTTGGCTCCTACACACCGGCCCTTAATTGTTCATGCAGGCAGACATAACAATTCAAACAAGAATACAAAAAGAAAGGTAGCCAAATATGGAGCCCAGTACAGATACATTAATTTACACCCTGCAACAAAAACTGTTTTGTCCACCATGGCCCAGATTGTGATGAATATGCTTATGGATGAGCATAGGACTCAGCTGTGACCCTCTGTCGTTTAGCAGCCAGCTTTGACCTATTCTGAAAGGATTAACCACCAATTTCTTTCTCTGGTGATTCAGTGTCAACACCATGGTCTTTAACTGGAGAAACCAGGCAACTGCTGTTCTGAACCTCCTCCAGTCAGAAAAGTAGGCAACACGTTGGTCAGTAGGACTAGGCACGTCTAATACCCTGATGACATTTGCTGTTGCTTCCTTTCTCACCTCATGGTCACCTGAGTCCACTAACACTTCCAACACAGTCTTAGGCCTTGACTCTATCTCAAACCTGAAAGAGTCAATATCCATGGTTTCCAGAAACATGAGGTCTTCGCTGGACATTTCCTTCTCCTCAGTCTTTCCGTTCAAGTCATGATTGTAATGATGAGCGAGCATTTTTTCCGGTTTGCACACAGAGATCCTGTTCACTGTAGCAGAGGGAATAGCTGCTCCTAAAGCACCACTGTTTCCATTCAGTGGACCATTTACAGCCCATCCTAGCACGGTCCTGATGGCATATGGGCCAATCATGGATGCAACTGAACTTTCTCAAACTCAACTGCAATAAATCTGAAATACTCATCATCGGCCCTGACTCCCTCACCCGTTCCGCCCAAACCATCACTCTCAATATCGATGGCTCCAATGGCAACCCCCCCACCCAGGTCCGCAACCTTGGCATCATCCTTGACCCCACCCTCTCTTTTCTCCCCCATGCCAACCACGTCACCAAAACAGCCTTCTTTCATCTCCGTAACATTGCACGCCTCCGGCCCTCCCTGTCCCCTGCCACCACTGAAATCCTCATCCACGCCCTCATTACATCCAGACTAGACTACTGCAACAGCATCCTCTATGGCTCCCCCAAGAAAATCATCAACAAACTTCAATATGTCCAGAACTCTGCCGCCCGTCTGCTCACCTCCACCCGTCGTTTCGAACACATCACCCCGGTCCTACAACAACTCCACTGGCTCCCAGTCAAATACAGGATGGACTTCAAGATCCTACTGCTCACTTACAAAGCCCTAAATAACCTGGCCCCCCCATATCTTTCAGATCTCCTCCCTCTCCACGCTCCAACACGCTGCCTCAGGTCCGCCGGCAAAAGCACTCTGAAGGTCATCAGGACCAAGCGCCGGACCTGGGGCGACCGGGCCTTCTCGGAAGCTGCACCTCCCCTCTGGAACACTCTCCCCATCCACATCCGCCAGGCTCCCACCCTACCTTTATTTAAACAAGCCCTCAAATCACATCTTTTCCAACTTGCTTTCGCCTGCTAACCCCTGCCCCCGATACGACTCACACAGCCTCCCTGTTGTTTTCCTCTATATATTTATTTTCTGTTCGTGTTCGTTTGTTCGTCTTGTCTGCTTTCTTCTTGTTTGTTCTGTTCGTCTCTTGTTCCCTGTAAGCGTCTTTGAGTACTGAGAAAAGCGCTATACAAATCGAAATTATTATTATTATTCCCACAGCTGTTGATGACTTCCCAAGGTTCCAATATCTTGGGAGCGTCAGTTCCAATCAACAGGTCCACGCTTGCCTTTAGGTCTGGGATGTGGACCTTTGATAAATACGACCAGTTAGCGAGGACTTCAGGTGTTACCATGTCATTAGCAGTGACTGGCATTTTCCTTTGTGTTAACACGTCTGGTAAAATATAAAATGTGTCACTGTCCAGACCAGATACCTCCAAACCACTCACAATGTGAGCTGGTACAACGGTTTCCTGTCCCATTGTCTGCAACAAGAAATTGGTTCCTTTGCCTGTGATATTCAGCTTCTGCATTAGATGTTCTGAGCAGAATGTGGCTGAACTACCAGGATCCAGGAAGGCATATGTTTTAATAATGCAATCTCCTCTTGCAGATTTCACCTTGACGGGTAGAATAGATAGAACACAACGGTCCTTACTGGCCCCTGTATGTCCACACATTCTCAGTGAAGTTGGCTGTTCGTTAGATGATTCTTTTAACTGTGGAAGCCCTGGTATTTGCCTTTTGATATGAAGCACAGTGGGATGAGTTTTACCACAAGCTTTGCAAAACAAGCGCCTTTCGCAATCTCGGCTCATGTGGCCAATACATAATCATGCAAAGCAAACTCCCTGTTCCCTCAGAAAGCAAAGCTTTTCCTTGTGTTCCTTTCCATTGAACAGTTTGCACTCCTCTAATGCGTGATTTTCAGTGCAACATAGGCACCCAGATTCCTCAGTTTCCCCTGGTTCTGATGTTGGTTTCCTAGCTGCCTCAGGCCAGTCCCTAGAGGCTACTGTGGTCGCAACCACATTTCCCCTCCCTCTGTTGCTGGCCTTTGATTTATACCTTGTCCCAGTAACACCAGTTGATGTGTCCTGTATGTCACCAAACAAAAGGTCAAAAAGAATATTGACGTGACGCTCAATGAATGTGACCAGGTCCATGAAGTAAGCTCTCTGGCTTGTTGTTTCCATTATCCCGTGAGCTTTGGTTCTCCATTGCTCCCTCATCTTGTATGGTAACTTCAACAGAATGGCTCTCATGTTTACAGGCATATCCAGTTCCTGCATGTACTGGAGCTCCTCCATAACATTGCAGCAACCACGTAAGAACAAAGCGTAGGCTTGAAGTGCTTTACCATCTTCAGATTTTATTGCTTGCCAGGACAGAGCCTTGTCCATGTATGCTGCTGCAATCTTATACTGATTTCCAAAGTGTTCCTGGAGAAGACCCTTTGCCACTTCATAGCCACGCTCTGGAGCCATACGTTGGCAGCTACGCACTAGCTCTCGCGGTTGTCCTCTTGTGAATTGTTCCAAATAATACAAACAATCTGCCTTTGGTGCCTTTTCCTCCACTCCTTGTTCAAAGGCCTTAACGAAGCTTTTGTACTGTAGAGGGTCCCCTTCGAATGTAGGAATGTCTCTTGGAGGCAGAGATGATGAACGCTGCAGTTGCACCAGAGAGGTAGTTATTTCATTTTACTTGTGCATGATGGCAAGTATGTCTTCAGTAGGATGTGTGCGGATTGGAGGGTTGGTAGAATGCCTTTCTTCGTCCTGAGCGGATGTTAATTGATGCTGAACATGATGCGCTCCCAACATACTGTTGTCCTGCTGTTGTTGGTTAGGACTGTATCGCTGTTGTGAAGTTGTTTTAAAGCTTTGTTGTGTTTGCTTTGGTCGCACATCCTGTAACAGTGGTATATTCAATTGTGCCATGTCGCCTTGCTCATTAGCTTCTGCTACCGGCATGTACTCCTTTGCCATAGGGTTTAAGCTATTGAGAATTTCTTGTTTCCTTTTTTCGTGGTCGAAATATGAAGCCATGCCATCGGAGGGTGCTCGAGAAGAACCTTCCAGATCAGCGGCCTGTAACACTGCCAACATAGCAGCGGAAGCAGCTAGTTCAGTGTCCAAGTCATGCTGTTGTCTTCTCCTCCTTAGCTGTTGTTCCTGCTCTTCCAGTAGCTGGCTTTCCTTTAAAGCTGCCGCACGAGCGATCAATGCAGCTCTATTTGCCTCCACTTGTATCCTTACAGAGGAGGTGGTACTTAATTTCCCACTTATATTACTCCTTTGACTTGAGCGTTTACTACCCACATTAGAAACACTGTCATCTGGATTAATACTATCCTCCACCTTTTCATACACATTACTTTCATATGATGAAACCCACAATTTTGCATCAGCAATACATTCATCATTAAACATCATTTTTGCTTTAAACCATGTTTCATGTTTTTTTCCCCTTCGTCACATGGCAGCATACCCAACAGAAGTGTATGCATGCATTTTGCTTCGTCACACACCTCAATCAACTCTTCAAGAACATTCAGTACCTGTGTTTTATCACCCTGAGATATAAAAGATTGAATTGATTTTCTCTTGACAGTTGCTCTTTGTAACTTGGGTTTTCTACCATTTTGTAACGTTTCTATTTTCTCAGCAAGCGCCTTGGCCGTGAGCTTAACAACCCTTTTTTGCGTTACAAGACCACAAGGTACCCCGAGTTCAACACCAGCTTGCCCATGAGTGTCAACAGTATTGTCCAGCTCTGCGTCACGCTTCTCCATGATAAAATGTCAACAGACCATCACAACAAGGTCAAAAACAAAGTCTACCGATTGTGTCCGATCTCTTCGGCAACCGATGCATTTGGGTTTTTGTCCAGTCACGTGTGCTCAAGATTTAAATGGCCATAAACAGTGTAGCGCTGTGTTCGTACCTCCTCGCGTTCGGCGCCGTGTGTAGATCCGGTTCACAGCTGCTGTAGCGTAGCGGCGTAGCTCACCCAGTTGATGCTCCACAGCTGATGTTGCGTAGCGGCATAGCTCCGTCTCGTTGACGCTCCACAGCTGCTCCCGAAGCTCCTCTGGTCCTCGACTCTCCTCCGCGCTTCCGTTACGTCCCAGACGTGCCGAAAGTTCCAAACAAAGTTCCACTTTTGGTTCCAGCGTTTCGACTAATGTTAAAGGAGCCCTGTCCTGCTGAGGGCTACTGAGGCGTTAGTTTCCTCCGGCTAGTTGGCTTGACGCGCTCTGGTCTTCTGCTGCTTGCGGTGCTCGTTCCCGACACTCACCTCCCACACGATGATGTTATTTTGTAGGTTTTTAATGATCTTTAGGCTACTTGTCAGACGCACAATCAGCTGACTGCGACACGGTCGAAACGCTTTCCCGTTCCGGGGTCCAAACACCTGCTGTCGCCAATTGCCTCCTGATTAATATAGGCGTACAAATATTGGCAACAGCGCCACCCAGTGTACACACAAAACATCGGTGCACCTACACCACATTTGGCTCCTACAGTATATATACACAACATATATAGTTTGTTGTAATTATTAAATTATAGAATCAGAAATTAATAGTCTCTGAAATTAATATAAATGAATAAATAATTTAATTATTGACGTTGTATTGCTATTTTACCGGTGATAACAAAACCAAACTCTTATTAAGAGGAAGAAAAAAATACACAACTATGCAGGTTCTATTGTTCTCTCTTTTATTTATTTATCCACCTGACAGTTTAACGAAGGCGGGGCTCTGCACATCGTGATGCGCCCCCTGCTGGACGCGCATCTGTAGTTAAACAAATAATACATTCCTGTTGTTTTCAGGGACACAAAGATAAGAGTTTTTCCCTTTGAATGATTGTCCATGGGCAAAACATAGATTTTAAATAAATGTAAAAAAATAATAAATATATATATGTATATATATATGTATACATACACATATGTATATATATACACATATACATATATATATATTTAAATATATATATATATAAATATATATATATATATATATATATTCATATGCATATATATATATATATATATATATATATATCCATATATAATAATTATAATTATAATAATATATAATTCACAAGTTATTTCTGAAGCTCAGGTCGTCCTTTTGATCCCGGGACGGTGATGTCATCGCCAAAGAGAAATGTTTAAGACTCGAGCGTCGTGATTGTGTTGCCAGATCTGAGAAATCAAAGTCAGTCAGATATTATTAGAATAACATCTACATTTAAGTAAATCATGATAGTTATGAGTATTATTTTAATATGGTGGGAAACCAGAGTTCTCAGGTCATTAGCCTTTTCAAAACTATTATTATGATCTTTATTTAAAAGTGACCATGTAAAACACAACTGTCACCTTTTGATGCTCATGTAGTCCCCTGACAGACCATAATAAACACAACAAATAGCAAACAGTACAGTATCTGTGGTAAGAAGAACACACAACACACACAATGAGTCATTGGGCCCGAGTCACGGCTCATCAATTAAATGCACGAAACACCAAATTATGGGATTTGAAATAACTTCCTAAAGTATTAAATTAATTACAGCAGCTTAATGGTTTTGTGGCTGTTAATTGCTCTTTTTTTAAAGTGATGGATTGCTTTGAAACAAGATGGATTGATGAGAGGAACACTCAATGAAAGGGGTCACTCCATGTTTAATGAGTGGCACCTCCTCATCCATCCTCAGGGAACATACATATCTTCTTTACTGGGGTTTTAATGTTTATTTTGACTGTAAAAAAAATGGAGCAGTGCTGAAATACTGACAATATATTTTTTCTTCCCCCGACTCGCAGGCCGCCGCCTCATTTTAAAGCACTTTAGTTTCACTACAGCTCAGAGAGAGAAGCTCAAACCGTCAGAACAGCGGCTGGAGAAATCATTTTCAGCCAGTCGTATTGTAAGTATAACTCTAAGTTGTAGAGCAGCCTTTGTTTGGGATTGTGGGGGATTTACTTACTCCATCATCTCCTTCGCCAACCTCCCCCCCCCCCCACACACACACACACACACTCTCCCAGCCAGGCGGCGTGGAGCTCCTCTCTGCTTACGTACGGGAGCCTTTTAAACCACGCAGACGGTCCAGGAGGATCCCGTCTCCAACAGGAAAAATGTTTGCAACTCTTTGGATCCGAAATTCAGATTTAAATGCGGAATTACAGCCAAACAGAAGCTCCTGACAACGACACTGGGAGCCCTGAACTCCACATATATATCAAGAAAGGAAGATTTATCCTTGTGGTTCTGATTCAGAGCACACAGTTTAAAAATGAAAGACACGGCGGCTTGCACAGGACGCACCGCCGCCAACTGAGCAGAGGCTCCGCCTCCATATTCAGCCTGTCAGAAACAATAAGCTCAGAGGCAACATGGCCGACACCTTACAATGGTGATGGAGGGCTGTAGAGGTCACACAGGGGAGGGAGGGAGGGAGGGAGGGAGGGAGGGAGGGAGAGAGGGAGAGACAGACAGAGAGAGAGACAGAGGGGGGAGGGAGGGAGGGAGAGAGACAGACAGAGAGAGAGAGACAGAGAGGGAGAGACAGAGGGAGAGAGAAACAGAGGGAGGGAGAGAGGGAGAGAGAGAGGAAGAGAGAGGGAGCGAGAGGGAGAGACAGAGGGAGAGAGAGAGAGAGACAGAGAGAGAGTGGTAGATAGACAGAGGGAGAGAGACAGACAGACAGAGAGAGACAAAGGGAGAGAGAGCAAGAGGGAGAGACAGAGGGGAGAGAGATAGAGGGAGGGAGAGAGAGAAGGAGAGAGAGAAAGCGCGAGACAGAGCGAGAGAGGGAGAGAGAGAGAGGGACAGTAAAGGAAAAGGAGGACACAAGTAGATACATGCGACTGTGTGTGTGTGTGTGTGTGTGTGTGTGTGTGTATGTGTGTGTGTGTGTGTGTGTGTGTAGTAAGCGGATGCATATGTTGGCGTGCTCGACAGACAGGCCTCCTCCAGCGCTGAGGGCAGCAGCTTTCTGGCAGCAACGCTTTCTGTGGGCGAAGGGGATGGAGGAGGAGGAGGAGGAGGAGGAGGAGGAGGAGGAGGAGGAGGAGGAGGAGGAGAGACGACTTGGCGGTGGTGCTGGTGCCCTGCCATGTGGCGATGGCGGGGGGTGTCGGGCCTGATTGGCTGCCGTCTTTTGACGGAGGTTGACCTTGAGATCTCGCCGCCAGCAGGAGGCGCTCCTCCGGGCCGCGGTCAGCAGACGGCGGCCACACGGGCGTGAGCGCATGCTCTTCCCAGAATGCATTGCGTGCGCTGTGCCAAGCGTGAAGATTTATCAAAGGGTCACTTGACCCATAATATGAAATCGCATATTTCCTCTCTTACCTCTTTCGCTCAGGGGCGTCAAACTCATGTTCACCGTGGGCCACATCGGAATCATGGCCGCCTCTTAAAGGGCCGGAAACACTTTATTTACTGCTCGAACATATTGTTAAATAACTTTTAAATTTTCATTATTGTTTACTGAGTGTAGAAATATTGTACATACGAAAATGTCTCTAATATTACAACAAATATATTTAATTTGAAACCTTCAAAATAAAACTATTTATGACATTTTTCTTAAATTTCTTAAGGAAAAGGTGATCTCATGTCTTTCAAGCTGCCGGATGAAAATGTCTCTAATATTACAACATGAAACCATTTAATCTGAAACCTTCAAAATAAAAGCACGGGACATGTTTCTTTAATTTCTTTGAGAAAAGTTGATCATATGTCTTTCAAGCCGTCAGGGGCCACATCAAATGATGCAGTGGGCCGGATTTGGCCCGCGGGCCTCGTGTTTGACACCTGTGCTCTAGCTTTATGCATATCCATATTCTCAATCAAGCCACATGTTCTGTTTCAGGCCACTTCAAGAGGGTGAGTCATTAGTCTGGACAGAAATTATACTCTAAAACATGTATCAAACTCGCGGCCCACGGGCCACATCCGGCCCACGAATGAATTATTTTTGGCCCGCATGATAAAATCTATTTACTAGTATATCGCAGGCACCACCATAATACTACAAATCCCACAATGCACTGTCCGTGTGTCCAAAGCCGCCTCGGGAAAACGCCGGGAAAAAAGCGCGTTAGAGTCGTGTTTTGATTTATAATTATAAAGCTCTTTGTAATTAATTAGCGCTAATACGAGCGCATTGTCAGGGAAACAGGCGCGCCGAAAGAGTGAAGAAGAACTCACCGTGCGACAATTGAAAGACATTCACGCGGCGATTTGCTGGTTTTGAAGCCCCAAAAAGCTGTTTTGAGCTGCTCAGTAATCTATTTGCAGCTGAAGTGGAAAACGCTCCATCAAACCTCCACATGGAGCTGATGGAGCTGATGGAGCTAATGGAGCTGATGGAGCTCCAGCACAGTGACACGCTGAAGGCAGCATGTGAGTCTGTGGGCGGCATTTTCCACGTTTATCCCGACACGACGCCTCGGCTGCCTCCCAGACGGCTCACACCTCTATGTGAGGCAGCTCATACCTGTGTGGACTACTGTTCTTATCTTTTCTTATCTTATTATCTTTTTACACATTCATCAAACATTTCATTTTTTTATTTAAGCTTCTTTCACAAAAAACTAGTAAATCGATTATTTGAAACGTTTCATCTCCTGAGGAAAGAGGCGGGAAGACGTTCAAATCAATTGATAGAATAAATAATCCACAATACATTTGTTTCTATCCTGTACATTAATATTCCACTGTTTTTTTTTTAATGCTTATTTATATTACTTCTATTACTTGTTTCTATTATTATTCGTTTTGTATTCTCTTGTGAGCAATGATACTGTAATCCTGTAATTTCCCCATTGAGGGACTAATAAAGGACTATCTTATATTATTTTATCTTATCTTTTATGTCGTCATGGTGACCCGATATATTGCAGCAAAGTGCTGACTCATTCATTTTGACACCATTTCAAGCCCGCACAGTCCCTCACACTCAGAAAGTCCCTGAGGGTTCAGGTCCTGAGGCCCAAGGGCACCACAGGATTTTTCTCACGAGATTAAATTCAAAGTGGTGGAAAGAGGAAAAAGATTGAGCCTCTCCCGGTTCTCTCCCGGTCCTCCCCAGGAGACCTCATCGTAGAGCAGCATCTCCGCCAGGAGGACGACAGCACGCCGTAACTCTCCGGTACTCGGGGTGTTTTCCTGCCAAATGAAGCTCAGTCTACTGGAGCGGCCATGTTCTCCCTTCTAGATGGAATAAATACACAAACTGTTCCTTTTGTCTCCTTCAATGCGTGCACCGAGCGCTCAATAAACACACAGGTAGCGACAGAACGCTGTAGGACGACGCCACACATAAGGATTATTAATATTTGGACTGGCGCTCAAGAGTTTCAGCATTTTGGTTTTAATTTTTGAAGACCAGCAAATGTGCAGAGCATTTATCTTCTATCTATCTTCTTTTATTGGGATGTTTTACAACCTGGGGACACATAGCTGAATACTACAAGGGTATCAATGAGAATATGTTTTTTAATTTAAAAGTAGATATTTGAGTGAATTCACCATCTTTAAAAAGAATCGACAGCTTTCATCTTCCCCGCCTGATATGTATTCATACAATTGTATACATCTGATGTGAGATCAAAGGTCAGGGATGTCGAATGTGTACAGATTGTAAAGCCCTCTGATGCAAATTTATAAATTGTGACATTGGGCTATACAAAATAAACTGAATTGAATATATAATCAAGAATAACTTGGATGAAAAAGTCCAGAAGGTGAGGTTTGAACATCTCCTGTCCCTCGTCAAACTCTGTCTCCGTGGTGAGATTGTCTTGTTAGTGCTTGATGTATTTGTCCTCTAATATAATATTAGACCCTACGGTGTCACATCGGGGATGCTCCAGGAGAGTAAAGCTCAGCAATAACCTTCAGTGACACCCTTTTAGGAGCTATGAGGAACCAACAAGTGTTTTTCCTTATTGGGTTATTGCCGAGGACAAATGGAAGTACCAACACTGCAACAGCGCACACACACACACACACACACACACACACACACACACACACACACACACACACACACACACATACACACACACACACACACGAGTGTGTCACAGTATCCAGCTGTGAAGGAATGGGAAAGACCCCAGGTACCTGTTGTGGTGAGGCTCACACATCTGAAAGGTTTGTGAAGGACACATGAAAGTGATCCTGCCTTTAAAAAAAACACTGGCAGGGAGCAGCAGTACACACACACACACACACACACACACTCACACACACACACACCACTGAGCCAATGAGGTGATCGTTTTTCGGCTTTAAACATGTTATTTGTGGAAACATCCTCTCGAATTGCACAGGTGATCCATGTCCCCCCTTTAGGGATGTGTTTTAGACGGATTCTGTATTTTGAGACATGTGCTTCGTTGAAGTTGTCTCAGTATTTATAGACAGTACACCCCAAGTTTTAGACGCCATAATTCAATTAAATTCAATACATTTTTTATAGCCCAATATCACAAATTATGAATTTGCCTCAGCAGGCTTTACAATCTGTACACATATGACATCACTGACCTTTGATCTCACATCGGATCAGGATAAACTCCCAAAAAATAGAACTTTCACTGGGATAAAAGGGAAGAAACCTTTGTGTATTGATATTTTTTTTGTAGCCACACCAATCAATAATCAAATGATATACTTCTCTGATGCTGTTTTCTTGAAAAACACGACACACACCAACGCCGCCTCCTTTGATTGTGGAAGTGCATGATTTTAAATGTGTGTGTGGCGGTGGAGCACAAACAACATGTTTTGTTCTTCAGCCATACAAAACCGCCAGCGAACGCCAAATGATTGCCTTCTGTTGTTAAAAATCCGCCGCCTGTTTTTCAAGCCTACACTTTGAGATAAGTGCAACATTTTGATCGGGTTGGTATACTTGCATTCACAGATGACAAGAGGACTGTGAAAGCCAAGAGACTTTAAACTTCAACCAGGGGAATCATGAAAGCAGTGGATCATTTCACTGAAAGAGTTCATTAATTGGATAAATTGCAGCCATTGTTACATGGATATATGTGTATAATTTACAGTATGTTATGGTAAAGGGCTTTCAAGTAAGGCCCTCTATACGGTTGAAGAATAGGAAATATACTTTAGAGAATACATAAAAAAAAAACGTTATTAGTTAGTGAAATAGAACAAAACACCAACAGTTAGCAGTGACAATAAGCATTTAATTGACTGTACAATTACTATATTAATAAGGCGTCACACTGTCCTATAGCAATTTGAGGGATGATTTTTAGTTGTGTGAATACCATCTCTATAGTAATAGAAACATAAGCTCATACATTATAACAGATTGCTGCAGAAGATTAAGAGCTGTGCTACCAACATTTTCCGTATTAGAATTACTTAAAACACGGGCACTATTACTTTTGAAGCTCCGTATCTGAAGAGGATTCAAAGGATAATGGTTCTAAAGGGCTCGATTACGCCAAATGCGAATCTAAAAAAAACGTGTGGCTAGCAGAACCATTGTTTTCCTGTGATACGGTCTTTGACGCACGTCTTTTAAAGGCTGCGCGGATCGTTTTTCTACCATCTTTTATGCTCGCATAAAAGTTGATATTCTCAATTTTAAACGGGCTACCCATGACCTCCTAATTGTCTCTAAAATGTAACCTTACTTCTTTATATGCAACATATTATGTATACCTAAATACAATAGATTGTGGTCATGAGGTTAAATCTCCTCCAAAACATATATATGTCAGCATGCCAATATTGCTTGTAAAATCCTTAAAACCCGTCTTTTTGTTAATTTTTCAAACTTTTAATCAACTTATAGATGTGGATCCTTTTCAAATTCAAAAAGGGGTATCTGAATATGAATACCCTAAAGCAGGCCTATTCAACTAGCGGCCCGCGGGCCGGATACAGCCCGTTTGAATTGCGGATGTGCGCCGCTCATTAATGTCTCACTCGGCCAAGGCAGCCAATCGGATCAAGCAGGAGGTTTTTCTTCTTGTTTTCTTCGCTGTTTTGCCCGGCGTATTTTTGCCTATAGGCGTTTTTGGTGCGGCTGCGTTTTTTAGAGGCGCGTCTGTTGTGATCGAGCCCTATGCTGCAACACGTCTCTCTCAAAGCCGAAGCGTCGGAAAGTTGACTGCAGGGCTCTCAAGTGTCACGCATTGCGCGTGAGACTCACGCATTTCGGTCTTAACTCACGCAATCCCGCCACACACCGTATTTCTCACGCTGAAAAACACTCTCGGCTATTTAATGTTTTAATGTGCCGCAGCGCCAACATGAGCCGCGCTGCTCTCACCGTGGAGAAAGAAAAAAAAGGCCCTAATCCCCAGGCACTATAGGACCTGGGGGGAGGCTGCTCCTCTGGCTTTCTCACTCTGCAAGTAGCGTCTCTCAAAGAGCCAGGATGACAGTCAATGAGTTGAGCTTAAAGTAAACGATGCACCAAGTGACCTGAACATCCAGGTAGTTACAGAATGTCAGGAGTTGTTGATGAGTGTCATATTGTTCTCCATTGAATGGTAAATTAGACACTGGACTAATTCATCTTTATCTCAGTGATAGAGTCCAAAAGAGCAGAATTTCAGAGTCATAGTGATAAAATATCCCTTTGACTCTGACATGTGTCTCCAACAATGGATCCAGGGCTTTAAAAGAAAATGCGGCGTGCCAAAGGCCCCTCTGCTTATTAATATTAGGGCCTGAACACTGACAGTGGGGCAGAGGACCTATTGTTCTTAAAATCTTTAGTATTACTGTATACGTGTCTTCGGCAAAATCTATGTTCTTCATCAGAATGTTGGGCAGAACAATCAAAGTACCGAAGTTCCTTCTCTAACCCCGAAAAACTCTTCTCTATCTTTTCCAACCTCCTTGATCCCCCGAGTCCCCCTCCTCCTTCCTCCCTTTTGCCGAGCCACTTTGTCGACTACTTTACAAACAAGATAGACGACATACGCTCCTCCTTTACTAATCCATCTATCACTTCACTTACACCAACTCCTTCATCCCCCTCTCTTTCCTCGTTTACCCCTTTGTCTCCCAGTCAAGTTCTTAGCTTGGTGACCTCTGCTCGACCGACCACCTGCACCCTTGACCCCGTCCCGTCTCACATCCTTCAGGCTGTTGCTCCTGACCTTCTGACCTTTCTCACCCATCTTATTAACAGCTCCCTCTCAACTGGCTGTTTCCCAACTCTCTGAAGGAGGCAAGAGTCAACCCTCTCCTGAAGAAACCCACGCTTGACCCGTCTGAAGTCAGCAACTACAGACCGTTCTCTCTTCTTTCCTTTCTTTCCAAAACTCTGGAGCGAGCTATCTTTAACCAAGTGTCCTCCTATCTCCACAGCAACAACCTTCTTGACCCCCACCAGTCTGGATTCAAGGCCGGCCACTCAACAGAGACTGCCCTCCTTGCTGTCTCTGAGCAGCTTCACTCTGCTAGAGCAGCCTCTCTCTCCTCTGTCCTTATCCTTCTAGACCTTTCTGCTGCATTTGACACCGTGAACCACCAGATCCTTCTCTCTTCTCTTCAGGACCTGGGGATCTCAGGCACAGCACTCGCTCTTTTCTCTTCCTACCTCACCGACCGCACTTACCGGGTAACTTGGAGAGGATCTGTATCTGATCCTTGTCCTCTCACTACTGGGGTTCCTCAAGGCTCCGTCCTGGGTCCCCTCCTCTTCTCTCTGTACACCAATTCTCTCGGCTCTGTCAATCGTTCGCATGGCTTCTCCTACCACAGCTATGCCGATGACACCCAACTGATATTCTCGTTCCCACTGTCCGAAACACAGGTGGCGGCGCGAATCTCTGCCTGCCTGACTGACATCTCTCAGTGGATGTCTGCACACCACCTGAAGATCAACCCTGACAAGACCGAGCTACTGTTCCTACCAGGGAAAGGTTCCCCCACTCACGACCTGACTACCACCTTCAACAGCTCCGTGTTGGCCCCTACCCTGACTGCCAGGAGCCTCGGGGTGACGCTAGACAGTCAAACTCTCCCTGACGGCCAACATCGCTGCGACATCGCGTTCCTGTAGGTACATGCTGCACAACATCTGGAGAATACGACCTCTTCTTACCCAGAAGGCAGCGCAGGTTCTGGTCCAGGCTCTGGTCATTTCGCGCCTCGACTACTGCAACTCTCTTCTGGCTGGTCTACCTGCTAAAGCCATCCGGCCTCTGCAGCTCATCCAGAATGCAGCAGCTCGACTAGTCTTCAGCCTCCCGAAATTCACCCACACCACTCCGCTCCTCCGCTCTCTTCACTGGCTACCGGTGGCGGCCCGCATCCGCTTCAAAACATTGGTTCTGGCGTACCATGCTCTGAACGGATCGGGCCCCGTCTACATCCGGGATGTGGTCACACCGTACACCCCGGCACGTTCGCTCCGCTCGGCAACAGCCAACCGACTTGTGACTCCTGCACCTCGAGCTAATCACTCGAAATCCAGACTGTTTGCTGTCCTGGCTCCTCAGTGGTGGAACCAGCTCCCCACTGACATCAGGAAAGCAGAAAGTCCCTACATCTTCCGCCGAAAACTGAAAACGCACCTTTTCCGACTATATCTGGATTAATCACAGACTTGCACTTTGGTAGCACTTGAATGGCTCTTATTATGGTACTTTTGTAGTTTGACTATGTTGAGGAAATGTTACTTTCTGTATTCTTGTTGTTCTTAGTTTGTACTCTAGGTTGAAATGCACTCATTGTAAGTCGCTTTGGATAAAAGCGTCTGCTAAATGACATGTAATGTAATGTAATGTAATAAAAGCTTTTGGCTCATTATTAAAAGGTGATTCAGGCAAATTTGTTTTTATATAAAACAAGTAGCCCTTCGGATTATTTTGTACCCTTGAAGTAGCCCTCGGTCTCAAAACGGTTGGTGACCCCTGTCCTAAAGTTTCGTTCTGTGGGGGGGGGGGGGGGTTATTTGATCAATATTCTTGGGACCAATAGCTGCAAGTTAAGGGCCTCAAAAACAGGTCCAAAGGGTCAAATTGGGCCTTATTCTTTTATATTTGGATATTTTGTATATATAATGGCCATAATGTTATAAATATTACTCCTGGAAATCCCGAATTGAACACAGACACTCGAGACAGGGCCTACAATGAGGTAATGGTGTCAAATTTCCTCCAAAAGACCAACAAGAGTTAATTAAATATTCTCAAGTTCAAGCATGAGGCGCCAATCGGATCAAGCAAGAGGCAGGATTTATTACTCTACCACTTCCTTCCTGTTTTTGTGTGGTATTCGCCGGACTCTTTCCTTTTTTTCTCGATATATATCGTGAAACCCAAAACCTCCTGGGGCTTTTTCCTCCTCATTCCACAACACAACCAGGGCAAGAGTGCGTCTACTTGAATCCATTTTGTAAATGAAGTTTTTTCGCCCTGTTGCGGACGCAGTCGCTTCACAGGTGCACCGGGTTGTTTCGCCAAGGCGTTTTTGAAGCGGCTGCTTTTACAAGTCGCGTCTGGTGTGATTGTGCCCTAAGGCCACTTTTCAATACGTGACTTTAAAGGGGACATATCAAGCTCATTTTTAGGTTCATACTTTTTTGGGGGGGAAACAAGCTGCTTGCCTCTGGCTCTACGGAACAATCTCGATTGAACAATCCTGAGGATCTAAACATCATTTTTGTATCCATAATGTTTTTTCTGATTTTTTTGTCTCCAAGCTCTTGGACAAAGGCACCCTTGCTATATGATGGTGAAGACTATTATAATTCAATATAAACCAATTAGGATTCAAAACAACACGTATACTACAACAACTGCCAGCCCTCCATAGGAACCTGGCGCCATCATTTGGATTTTCCAAAATAAGTGTCATATGAAACCGGATTTGCCCTGAACCCAATATATAATGTACACAAGACCAAGCATGGGTGTAAGGTGCCTGCACTTCAATCCGGACTGGTACAGAAATCCTATTTAGGTTATAAATATGTCGTTCATGGGTTCACGTGTTTATGAGTAAATAACCGAAAATAACGATGCTGCATACCAAATTCAACAGAAAACCTGGGCTATAAAGAGTAAGTTACGATGGAAATCAGGACTGGAATGCGATGGATCAATTTAAATGCTATTTAATGGCAAGAAGTACAAACAAAAGTTTAACAAACAATCAAAGCTCAGGATCTTGGGTTGCTAGTGATTCATTCAGGCTTCACAGGTACGAGCTAAAGCTAACTCAAGTGTTGCTGGCTAACGGAGGTCAAGAACGAAAGAGCACAAAGAGATATTAGTCGTCAGCAGCCAATCAGCTACTCTCAAAAGTTAGTCCTTTGTCATTCAGTCATACGACCCCGGGTCACAACGTCACTTCCGGTCAGACTATTAAAAAAGTATTTTCGCAATAAAAGTCCAGTATGTTACTTTCCGAATTCAAATAATGTCACAGGCGTTAACCGGCTTCGACATTTCTGAAATACTAACTAACATTCATCCCCATGCAACGCACATATAAACATATAAACATATAAACATGTTATCATCACATACAGTCCATTCAGTGAACAATATCTTTCCCTGATGCTCTACAATAAAATCATAATAGTCAGAATAATATTCTCACTAAGATTTCCTATAATAATATCTTTCTACATGTATTAATTAAAAGCAAAAGACTTCCTTTATGTACATGTTCAGAATCAAAATACACTATTACAACTTAACAGCTACAAGAGCATATAAGTAAATTTGATATCCTTCAAACTCAATTCAACCAGAAAAGATAAACATGAGAATGACTCAATGTAAAAAATAAAATAACTGGATGATGTGACAATCTGGTATTTAGTCTTGAAACTCGTGTTTTATTCCACCGTCTTATACAGATCTGAGCCCTGATAAACTCAAAGCGCTACAGCTGCACACACAGGTGACGCCAACTGAGCCTGCCAGGGTCTCGACTTTAGGCCTGTGGAGATTGGGATTGGGCCAAGCACAGTTGGGAGGGAGGTCAACTAACTGCAGGGCTGAAGAACGAACAGGTGTGCGATGGGTAGGGGAGTCGGGTGAAGGCGAAAGGGGTGAAGATTAATTCAAACATCAGGACTCGGGGAGGAAGGAAAATTCGGAATCCAAGGATTTGAAGTTGAACCATATTTAATGGAAGAGATTATACAGTCAATGAAAAGTTCCTGATCGTGGAGTTGGAATGAGAAGAGAGGCCACTGACGAAGTTTCTCAATAAAAGAGAAAAAGAATAAGAGCTTTGGGACGGACGTCAATATGTATGTATGTAAGGAAACGTCAAGTGAGGTTTGAGATGTACCCTGTGACACTCTTGCATGGTTAATATAGCCCCTAACATGTGATGCTGAAGTAGCGGTTAAAATGAACGCCAGTTAACGGAAGTAGAAACTGCGGATGAAAAAACTGGCTGGTGCCAAGCATCAACTGCATTGTTTATAACGGTCATGTGAAAATAAATCAATAATATAATACTGGTGCAATAAGCGGTGAGTGTGACATGTGCAAAAATGGATTTGGAGACAGTGCGAAGAAGCACTACTGCCTTGTCAGTTCAGATAACATGGTCGAGTGATCCCGTCAAAAACACCGTGCCACGAAAATGATGACTGAATGTTGAAAGTTGTATTATAATAACACCTTTATTCTGACGACACAGCACACGCCGACCGGGAGGATTTACAGCGACTTTAATCGGCCAAGGTGTCTTTTATAGTTGCATGATTCCATCTTTGTGGGTCTATGAACACGTGAGTTTGATGATCCCAACGAGCTCCCAGCATTGCACAGCCTTTCGTGTCTCCTCACAGCCTTTAGTGTTTCCTCACAGCCTTTCGTGTCTCCTCACAGCCTCTAGTGTCTCCTCACAGCCTGTCGTGTCTCCTCACAGGCTTTTGTGTCTCCTTAGAGACTTTTCGTGTCTCCTCACAGGCTTTTTCGTCTCCTCGTAACCTTTCGTGTCTCCTCACATTCTTTCGTATCTCCTCACATGCTTTCATGTCTCCTCACACTCTTTTATGTCTCCTTACTACCTTTCGTGTCTCCTCACATGCTTTCAAGTCTCCTCACACTCTTTTATGTCTCTGTAAAGAATATATACTTTTGCTTAGCTTACCCTATTATGATGTGCATACATATTATGTGTAAAGTGGAAAGGTCACTGAGAAGGTCAGAAACTTCAGCAGGGCGATCTAGTGCCTGACTGATCAAAGAAGATAACAAGTGAACACAAAAGTGTTTTATGCACCACCCCTTCCCACACGCCTCACGTTCAGAGATGTTTAGAACAAAGACTTCTATATACTCACAGCTCAGGAGAAGCAACTAGAGACCTTCACTGAGCGCAGTTAAGATAAGAGACGGTCCAGATGTAGCAGTAAGTGGCTGGGGTCAACCACAGGGCCTCCTTTTGACACACACATGCATGCCCTCCTTGGCATCCTTACTTACTGATAGGAGCCTCTTTATGGCTCTCCTGAGAAAGACCTCCTGGAGACACCACGTCCCATCCCGGAAGAGATAAGAGTGTCATACTCCCCAGCTCTGTAGGAGAAGCTATAAGGAAAGTGTCAAGTCAAACATAACTCTTCCTTTCCTACACTTTTCACAACATATGCTCTCATCGGCGGGCCACAAGGACTAATGAATATTCACACAAGGGCGGAAGCAGAAGAGCAAGAACCAATGAGAAGACACCGCCCTCTTTGTTTCAGACCAATCAGAACTGGTCTTGTGTATTTTAATGGCCGCACACGCTCGGTTCAGGGCTCCTTCCTTCAGCTCTGAGGCCTTGAATGGTGTCAGCTCTGAACGTTTGTATCATGATAATTTAATTAAACGCTTTATAGATTTAAAGTAAAAGTCTACCGCTGTTTTCTTCCAGTGATATCCATCCAGGTGTGTTCCTGTCCATCCTCAACATCTCCTTACTACCTTTTGTGTCTCCTCACAGCCTTTCGTGTCGCCTCACAGCCTTTCGTGTCTCCTCACATGCTTTTGTGTCTCCTCACAGGCTTTTGCGTTTCGTGTCTCCTCACATGCTTTTTGTCTCCTCACAGGTTTTCGTGTCTCCTCACATGCTTTTTGTCTCCTTATAGCTTTCTGTGTCTCCTCACAGACGTTCATGTCTCTTCACATGCTTTCGTGTCTCCTCACAGGCTTTTTTAACCTTTTTGTCACCTTGGGAAACTGAAGCCATTTTGTATTACACCATAATAATAATGTATACTTTATTGATCCCACAATGGGGAAATTCATGTCTGCATTTGACCCATCCTTCGTTATGAAGGAGCAGTGGGCTGCAGTGAAGCACCGCGCCCAGGGAGCAGTGTCTTGCTCAATGACACTTAGGGGTGCAACTAATGGGGAGAGCGGGGATCGAACCTGCTACCTTGCGGTCACGGGACAATACAGTAGAACAATATTCTGCATTTATAGTTGGATTTACTTTTGCTGTATACCTGGAAAAAAACTAACTACAAACATTAGTAGGCCCCAGAAGAATACCATAGGTGTCTAATTCTCTCATATTCATGTACTTTATATTTCTCAGATAACCTCTGCTGGAGCTCTCTGGTTGTATTTTCACCACAGCTATGCACATTTGCACAAAATGATGGTAAAGGGTCGCCTATGGCAACAAAAGTGGAAAACGTGGGCAAAAAGGACATCAAAATGCTCCTCTGATTATATCCAACCAGGCTGAGAGTCCCATCTTTTCTCAAGTGTGTCTCCAGCAAACGATGTTCCTACTGGAAACCTTTTCCTGCTCATGTCCTGGGTCTAAATATAGAGATAGAGAAGAAGGCGAGAGTGAGTGAGAGCGAGAAAGAGAAACATCATGGCACATTGTCAGATCAGGCTTTTTTGTGTGCCGATTTTTCCAATTAGGTCTGCGTGACATGTAGTGTTATGGCAAACGGTGAAGGTGTTGTAGCTTATTCTGCAGATAGCGGTTAATGAGCTTTTTTATCATCTATTTCTGTAATTTCTGTGAGGGAGCAGATGAAAGTGTAGATATCTCAGGGAGAATGCTTCCCAGACACCTCTAATTGTGAGGGAATAACGGCTGATCTGTGATCACATTGTCTTTCTACTCCTTCTGGCATTCCTGGAAAGATCTGTCACTTTAAAGTCTCCTTTGTAAAATATAATGGTGACATAATTATACACATATTGATATACCGACCTCTTTTAAAGGATCCTAGAAGGGAGTTGCCATATAGGCCAGCTTACTGCTGAAACATTTCACAGAGAAGGTCTGTCTGTAGTTAATCTGAAAGTCTCTACATCTTCCGTCGGAAACTAAAAACGCACCTTTTCTGACTATATCTGGATTAAACACAGATTTGCACTTCAGTGGCCCTTAAATAACTCTTATTATGGTACTTTTGTAGTTTGACTATGTTGAGGAAATGTTACTTTCTGTATTCTTGTTGTTCTTAGTTTGTACTCTAGGTTGAAATGCACTTATTGTAAGTCGCTTTGGATAAAAGCGTCTGCTAAATGACATGTAATGTAATGTAATGTAATAATCTCACATACTACTGGACCTACCCATAGTCTGTATTTAGGAAATGGAAATTCTCTCTGTCGCCATCTTGGTATTTAACCATCGCCATCTTGTTTTTTTGGACATCAAAAGTGACATGAGAGGCTGGAGCTACATACAACCGGACATTTAATAATTTCTAGGTGACCAGAATATTACAATTAACTTTCATGAACTTAAAACACACAACGTGCTAGGGTTAACGCTTTTAGACGATAACCCAGAAACGGACACCAAATAAACTGGTTTAGATGACTATTGAGCATCTTCACCAATAACCGAGTCAGGGACACTCGTCTCACCTTTTCTACGAAGTGTTTAAAGTCTTTGCTGACACATGAGGACCAGTATGGAGTGAGCCTAGCAACGGTCCAGATTGTGAAAGTGGACCGCACGTCGTCTCAAATTCTGTTGCTAACAAACATTTTGTTACAGTTTTTCTCGATTGCTTAAACACATTTCTTGAAACCATGCCTCGTTTTCTCAAAACTTAAACACAAATCCCAAAACCACTCACACAAAACCCTTTATCTTTATCTTGTATTGTACCTAAGATTATGTTGATTGTTGTTTGTCACGTCAGATGTTGCACCTTCCGCCAAAAGAAATTCCTCGTTTGTGTAAACATTCCTGGCAATAAACAGTTTCTGATTCTGATTCTGATTTATATCTCCTGCAAAATGCAACTTTTCTTTCAAAACAGTGTTATGTCACTCATTTTGTTTTCAAATGACAAACACAAACACATTATATTGGTACACATTTTAAGCATCGATAGAACACTGATGTACTCAATGGAAAACACAACGATGAAATGGGAAAACACCAGTATGAAGGCCTTATCAGGAGCATCATGCCTTTTCATGTCCAGTGGTACGCTACGCTTTCTCCTGTTTTAACTCAAAATAAAACACAACACAAATATACAACAAAAATGTTTCTTTTTAAAAAAAAAATTCACAGAACAAACAATAGAAAATAGACCACTACAGTCAACAAAAAAGAAAGAAAAGTGTAAATTAAAGCTGCTAACAGCGTTGAACGGGTCCTCTCGCCCACGCCGGTCGGGGACGCCGGCGAGTCGCCGGCCCGCTCGGCCGAGGCGCCGGGCGGACTCGATTCGGGCCGCAACTCGTAACGAGAGCGAGGAGTTTGGGGCGGATTGGACAAAGTCCAGTTTAGCCGGTAGCTTGCGCTTAAACCACGTGAATATATTCACGCGTCGCGTGTCCCTATGTGAAGTGTAGACCACGGTGTGAAAATTCAATGAAAAAAAAATGGATAAATAAAAGGTGTCTTATCTTGGAGTCAAACCCACATCTCCAGGATTAGAGTTAGTCACTTATCATGCTGAGCTAGAGGCTTTGCTGGTAGGAGTCATCCGGAGGCGCCCCAACTATTTGGGATTGGACAAATTAGAGTTTTTTCTGGTAAATGTGTTAATGAGAGTTTTTTTCTGGTAAATGTGTTCAGGCCTATCGTGGAAGTGAATAATTTATAGTTCTTTTACTTCATAAATAGGTGTTCCTACCAAATTTGGATGTTTTTGCCGTTTTGGGCGTTTTTTTACTTTTTTTAGCGTTTTGGGCCGATTTGGCCATTTTCCACTTTTTTCCAACTGTGGAGTTTTACCAGAAAACGCTAACGGAATTGGCTCAAAATTGGTGAATGTGTTCAGGCCTTGACTGGCATTACACTTGATTTTTGTAAAACATATCTGATGAGTGTAAGCTATAGTTTTTAAGATGAATACATTACAAATATTGGCGGTCAGAAAATGGGCATTTCCTACGGACGAAAAGTCTTTTTTTTCCTGTTTGTAGTATATTCAAGTCTTGAGATTCTAACAAACCTATTTTTAACGAATTCCGTTAGCGTTTTGTGGGTCTAATGGCCAAAAACGCTAAGAAAAGCCCAAAATGGCCAACTTTGGTGAATATTTGTGGCACCAATTAAAGTTCAAATTGCACGAAATTTGCATCAAATGTTCCAGACGCCATTCTACACATATCCTACCGGTCTGTTATTTTTTTTGACCAATAGTGTTGAAGTTATAAGCATTACAAAACGGGACACGCCCCTAAAATGTTCGTTGGGCTATAGATGCTTACCACAATGATCTTTTTGAAAAAAGATGATATATCCCAGATGATATAGCTTCACTTATCATTATCTTTAATGGGTTTGTTAATATTGGACCTATCGTTTAGGTTCGGTGGTCACTTTTGGGTTTTTCACATTATTCAAAATGGCCGAAAATTAAAGTAGGCGGAGCTTAGGGTCCTGAGAGGCTTTTTTGTAGAGCAGGTCCTAGAGGTCTAGAAAATCCGTTTTTTAAGTTAATCGGACATTGTGGGTGAGGGGCGTCACCGGTCAAACTTCTAGGTGGCGCTAGAGAGCAATTTTTGAAAGCCGCATTTCGAGGTCTATGTTATCTGGCTATTTTCACCAATCCTGACACGCTTGCCAAATTTGGTAAGTTTTGGGATATGATACATACCCCCAATATGCCCCCAATGTTCAAAAATAAAAAGCGGAATAAGAATAGTGAAGAATTCTAACAATTTCAATAGGGTCCTCTCGGACAGCTTCGCTGTCGCTCGGACCCTAATAAAAAAAGACCAACAAAAATGTGTGGAACATGGCCTGGTCATCAATACTGGCAGTTCTTACAGTAAGCCACCGATGACATCTCCAACAATATATGTGTTGTCGTGCCAAGCTGCACGTCTTTCTGTTTGTATCTGTACTACTGAGGGCAAAGTAACCTCCAAGGCACCCCAGAAACCACCATCATGACTTTGATCTTCTCCTCCACAGATACATATCCACAGGAAGTACAGAGTAAACTTCCTAATCCCTCATTAAGGTGTGGAACTCATATTTACACACACTAAATCCAACTCAAATATTATAAGAATCTCAGACTTGGAAGTTTAAAGCAGCGGTTCACTTTCGTATGTGAGACTACAGTCTGATTTTTAATTCCTAATTAATTTCCGATACATTGATTTAACTCTGGCGAGCCACGTTCACGGACCCTCAAACAGAAGGAGGATTTCCTGGTGATCACCGGCATCAATCACCACATTAGTGGACGCCATCGAGTCCGGATGCGAGTCATCCTTCAGAGGGACAATCCAGGGTGTCCTCTACTCTCCCATCCTCACCCCCTGGGGATGTGTGGGAATGGCTGTAGGGGAGGAGAGGCCTCGATGATTAAGAGTCCAGATCCAGTGACCATGAGTGTCAGCTTCTACGTCACACACACACACACACCAACACACACGCTCTGGTCTGGTAGAGTGTGAACCCATCCCCACCTGCCGTCGTCGGAAAAAGGGGGGTTGGGGACGGGAAGGCACATAGCCCGTCATCCCCCACTGATGGATGAGGGACATTACGGCTCTAGGGGACAGGTGCCACTGACGATTAAAGGCCCCAGCCAGTGGCTCGGAAAGAATGGAAGTGGAGAGAGTGTGCGGGAGAAGAAGGGGAAAAGGGAAACTGTTGCCGCAGAACGAGTAAACACAAACGCCGCGGGGGGGAAAAGCAGACGTGAAACGAGGTGGCGGGGTGGCAGGGGGGGGGGGGGGGGGTTGCAGGTAGAGGAGAGACAGATGGCGAGAGCTGGATTTTTTTTTTTTCCTTCTTCGCGTTTGGATTTTAAGTGTGATACAATACGACTACCTGTGTACCAAGTCAGTGATCACACACGCGGACACGCTCGCCAACAGGTGCAGAAACACTTTGCTTTTTTTTCTTCTTCTCTCAGAACCCTGTTTTTTTTTTTATCGCAGTCTTACTAATAGACACTTTCCTCTTTTTAGTGTCGCTCAGCCAGAATCCTGAAGCTTCTCGGCTGTGCTCTCCTCTGGGTTGTGTTCGTGACCTTTTTCTTATTTTTTTTTTTAGAGCTATAGGGACAAATGTTAACTCCCGTTGCCTCAAGGGCAATCCACCTGTCTGTCATTGCCCCCCCCCCCCCTCCTCCCCGAACATCGATGCTGTACCACCTCAAAAATTTATGAGCAAATCATTTCCATGTGCTCGATTTGCAGGTAAAATACGCCAGGAGTCGTCTGTTTAATTTCTATCTCCCTCGGTATCGCAAAAACGCGAGAACCACAGCCCCCCCCCCCCCCCCCATTTGAAGATAACGATCGCATCGCCAAAATGAACCCCCGATGGAATTGAAATGTGACCAAAAAACAATAATCTGCTCGTTTCCTATTATCGTGCAGGAGAGGGAACGAGCCGCCCGCCGTTGAAAGGAAGACGGGCGAGTGGAAAGGCGGAAGAAGATGGGGAAGGAGAAAGCAGCAATCCGCGGGAGGGGGGGGGGGGGGGGGGGCACTCGTTGTTGATGCCAAGTTCAACAGACAGATTGTGGAATTGAATCTGGACCGACGCCAGTAATCACCGGGCCCTGGCCGAGAGGACGGAGCTATATACTTTAGGTTTCAACTGCGATGAGAAATGTGCTGACATCAGCAGAAAGAATAAGGGCGACAGAAGCAAGGGGCCGACGCCGGTCCCCGGCGACAACACCAGCGATTAAGGGGAAATTGCCTTAACATTCGGCTATAATTTGCTTTGTAATGACTGAAATAGCCGAGGATGACTCCTCCAAGATTGCTACGCTATCAAAAAATGTGCTGGTGGAAAACAACAGCAAGAGGGAAGCACTTCATCAGAGCACCGCCCCCCCCCCCCACTCCCTCTTCCAATTTCCGACTCTAGCTTTTTTTTTTGCGTTTGAAAAAAATATATAATTATTTTTCCAGCAAGACCAAATCCATCAATGTTTACACTTATAATGTTGAATGTTTGCTCATCTGCTTACCCATAATCCCTCAGCACACATCCCGTCTCCTGCTCGGCCTCTATATTAAGGCGCCGTCGTCATTGACGGATTAACACCCCGGAGATGATACAGAGCTACAACATGCTTCTGGACTATGGCTTTCTCAACGCCGCAATCACGACGTCTCTAGTGTGTGTGTGTGTGTGTGTGTGTGTAGGAGCTTTTTTTTTTTAAAGGACTTTAAAACACATTTACCAGAAACAACAGCTGTGCACCGAGACGTTTAGCTAGCCACTGACCTTTTGAGCCCACAGACGTCTCGCGTCATATCGATAAAACACATGTTCCGCGAAAATCAAAATCCAGCAGACGCTCCCACCAACTGCTTCCAAACAAACAGAGCGTAAACAAACAAACTTTTCTTACGGTCGCTCTCTTAAAACCTATGTATCCCACCTAATTATCATGAAAGGAGTGTTCTCAGTTAGTCCCACGTCTGATAGGCTGTCATCTGGGTTCCTGCCTCCTCTTGAAAGCGTCCCTTTTATCAGTGAATCCACACCGATACCGCTCGCCAGCGTATCTCTGTTAGGCCGTTAATTAGCAGCAAATGCGGCAATTACACTCAAAATATCCCGAGCAACGAAGACACAAAAGATGGCCCCTCTACCTACCCCCACTCCGCCTTATACCCTTGCCTTAAAAAACAGCTCCCGATGACGGCGAGGAGAGAGTAGGGGGGAGAAAATGAGGAAGGGAGGTTTTTCTGAGCAACACAAAGACAGAACTCGGATAAGACTCGAGCTGAGTTTTTTTTTTAATTGGTTTGTCTCTCCTGAGAGGAGCCCCAAATCTGGAAGGTTTTAAGATTGTGAAGCCTCCTCCTATGTAAGTTTGCAAGTAGGCGCATATATTTCACTAGCATACTTTTGCATGCATAGGGCACCACCTGATTGAATAGCCATCTGACATTGACCCAGGTTTGACACGGTGGTTGTGTCTGGTGACAGATAGCCTCAGCTTATCAGCAACACTGCTGGAGACAACCTCTAAAGACACGTGAAGTGTGTGAGAAGGCTGTTATACAGACTGTCTTTATGTAATTTGTAAGATTTTATGTTCCAGCATTGTGAATTTAAGGCTTTTGGAAAGTGTTAAACTATCCCAGTTCAAATGTGTTGAATCTAAATGTGTCCATGGTTAAATCAACTCTATGCTCTATATACTAATATTTTAATTGGCAGTTGCATGTGAGGTGTCCGACGGTATTCAAACAGCTGTGAATGCCCTGCTCTGCTGAAATACTGTAATGCTGCGTTCACAACAAAGGCGTTGCGAATGTTCGCTTTACTCGCGTGAGTTTACTCAATTGACTATTTGTGGCTTTTTTCGCATCATTCGCTTTATATGGCCTTAGAGGGGGCGGGGCTCATCTCTGTGGCAACAGTTATCATTTCCTTCATCCACCACGGAAGAACTAACCTCTAGTTCTGCTTTGTTGAGGACATCCCACACACGCCCTTGTGTTCGGGTTCATAACATTAACATCATATATATATATATATATATACATATATATATATATATATATGTATATATATATATTTTTACATGACATCACCCGTAGGCTCACACGGCTCGGTGACTTCCGCTTCCTAGAGCATCAGTTAGATTAGATTCACCAAAAGCGGAGCGTCTCAACGCTGATTGGCTTTTGTAACTTGGCGTTAGGCGAATTTTTTCGCCAAAGTCTAAACATATTTTTTTTTTGCAGCAATCGCAAACCATTCGCATCCGTACATTGACTTTGGTTGGGCTCTGCTCACGTTGTTGATGTGAACACAGTATAAGACCTAAAATCATCTGATTATCCTCCTTTGGGTGTTTCCAGACGTCACATTTGAAAATCCCTCGGCATGGAGTTCAAACAGCACTCTTAGTCTGTCAGAGGCAGTCTATACAACACCAGAGGACCAATGTGACATTATCCATTAGTTATCAATCAGTGCTAACACCGTGACTTCCGAACGGCAGTCCACAAACCAATGGGCGACTTTCCACTGACTACATCCACTCCTTATATTCAGTCTCTATGGGAACAACATCACAGCACAGTTCAAGCTCCGCCTTCCAGCTGTGAAAATGCTTCCATCAATCCAAGGATTTGACACAATAGTGTTGTCTGATTTTAACTTGCAGCAGGAGCAGTTCCCAAATATATTGAATAGAATTCCGGAAATCTGAAGCAGCAGTCCGCTCATTTCATGCTGTGATGCCTCTCGGCAAAAAGAATAATAATGATGATGAACCGGTAACTGCGCAAACCATCTTGCTCTGCAACAAATTGGCATTTCTCTTTCTTTTTCCTGCTTTACGAAATAATCATGGCATGTTCAAGGGTTGACTCGAGGGATGTTTTGGAGCTTTTCCATCGTAATGTTGTTTATTGTTGATTTTTTTATATATATACATGCAATAAGGAAAGCTAAGCCCACATCATTCATTATTAATACACATGTATTATTGTTAGTTATTCTTAGCGGAGGAGATCGATAGTCTCAAAAACTTACCGTCAGACAAAACATATTCACGTTAATCTAAAACTTGATGGAGAAAGGAATATGAATAACAACACAAGGGCATCTTGACAGCACTGATTATAGGTTTCAATGAGGATGGAGAGAATTTATGCCAAGGTACATCAGAGCAGCTAAGTGGTGGTGCATTTAGGAAAATATTGATGTTATTCAAGAGTTGAAAAGCATGTCGAGTTTTAGGGGAGAGTGTTCACAGTAGTCAAAAGTCGGACATGTACTGTGGCTGAACGCAAACATATAGATAATACTGCATATGCAAGAATATCCAAAACCCCGAAGCTTCTGTCTGGTTCTCCTGACATCCGCTATCGGCTGCTCGGTGAACAGCTGACAAGACCTCACGCAGGAGAACCGGTAACCATCTGGCGTCATTGGGGATCCAGTTGTCCTCCAATAGCGTTCATTCGTCATGAGCAGCAGAGCCCGAGGGAAAGGTAGACACGTGCAAATGAGGATGTAGCACATAATCCTAAAGGTCCCAGATTCACTTTTAATTGTGTCGGTAATGTACTTCAAACAACATCTGTGGCACAGTGTTTGTATACTAGTTAGGAAGACACTCCATCGGCAGTCGCGAAGAGCTTTTGGAGTTTCATATTGTTTCCGAACGACTGTAAACGTCTGGCTTCATTGGGCAGCATTCAAAGTCACATTATAACAGTAGCAGTGTCGTTTGCCACTAGCCCAAGGAGCCCTCCCCCCCCCAATTAGGAGCCAATTAGGTTGTAATAAACCTCTAAAGGTCAGAGCTGTGTCACTATGTAGCAGTTTATGAGAGGCCTCAACACAATGTATTTGTTTATATATCCAGGTTTCTTGTAGAATTACAAGAATGAACTTCTTAAATGAACTCTGTGTGAATGGACACATTATAGTCGAACAGGTGTAGCTAGTTGACCAGTGTGGTCAACTCCTTTCTATTCGGAGATCAATGTCTTCCATGCATATGTTCTGACCATCTCCATCTACGATAAATGTCTTCTATACCTATGTTCTGACCATCTCCATATATGACCAATATCTTCCATGCCTATGTTCTGACCATCTCCATATATGACCAATGTCTTCCATGTCTTTATTATCACCATATCCATATATGGACTTATGTTACGTATGCCTCAGCTCACCATCTCTCTCTAAAATGTAAATAACTGACCTCTAGGTTAAAACCTAAGTTTAAGCTGGTTGACATCCATAAATGGACAGATGTACGTGTCACCCCCACTTCTATGTGTCGGGTTTAGGGTATAAAGATCTTGTGGTTTCTTCGTGCACAGCCATATTAATGCACGTCCACATGATATGTGGAGAAGAAAACAGTGATACCTCACCATGTTTGTGAACATTGTTGTTGCCATGCCAATAATAACCACACAGATAATACCCAGGGCACCATCAACAGCAGTCTGACCGGTTCATTTCATCTCCAAACAATGAGCCGGTGATTCAATCCATTGCCACTCTGTCTGGTATGTTTGCCTTGATGACTGGAATCATGACCTTTTGTTGCTCCTACAGCTCTCCCTCTTCAGTTACAGTGCTCTACAGCCTCGTTGTCTGCACATTAATTTGCACTTATGAGAATCAAACCTTTTTTTATACCTGAAGGTCACAACCATTATCCCTCGCAGACAGAATCCAAATATCCACATACTGTAACATCTACAGACCGTGGGAGCAGGAGAGAGGGAGCGAGAGAGAGAGAGAGAGAGAGATGTGTGACATTACCCTCTTTGCCACTGATGAAAAAACCCAAATGCCGGGAACCAGGCTCCGATATCCAAGACGGAGTTAAAAGCTCACGTCTCTAAAACGCTTTAGGTTAAAGATTGAAAATAGATCCGTGAGATATACACGCCCTATTTTGGGGGATTTTTTTGCAGCGAGGAAAGGAAAAAGAGAGAGGGGCTGTGAGAAAAGGAACAAGGGTGCCACATCCATTTGTAACTCCCCCTCCCGCTGTGATGTCAGGGTGGTGGCTGGGGGGAGATCTGTCTGTTGTCCTTCCTTCATGAACCCCATAGCTGGAGGATGGAGACGGCGAGGGGCGGGAGAGATGAGAGGGACAACCGTAAGAGCAAAGGTGAAGGAGTGGAGTTCGGAATAAAGTAGCAGGTGAGAGAAAGAAAGAAGTCTTCCAGGGAAGTGGTGAAAGGAAAGGCCCATGATGAGCTCATCTACAAACTTTGCGTTTTCTTTCTGCCTGTACTTTAACTTTTTTTCCCCTCAATTCTGTTTAAATATTAAAGGTTCGTAATTAAAAAGGTGACGGAGTGGGACGCCTAAGGAAGCTCTGACTTTATTGACCGACTTGTGAGAAAGTAACGCTGGCCAGCGGCCCGTGTCGCGGGGGGGGGGGGCTGGCTCTGGGATCTCCAGGCGAGCGCGTCTGTCTTGGATGTCGACACGTTTTCATCTGTTTACGTCCCGGAGAGAGCTCCGCCAGCCTCCTGGGGGGGTCTGACGCATTTGAGGCGAGGGCTCACCGTGGCAGATATGTATTTCTGATTGATTTTTATGTATTGCTTAATTTATTTCAGTCCTCCGCACGGGATTGAACTCTTGCTGAGAGAAAACTGGCAGACAAGAAGAAGGAGGTGGAATAAAGTCAGTTTACGATGACAAGCTCAACGCTAAAGTTCCCAAATGACTTATTGTACTTTCTTCTCTCTTGAAATGTAATTTCCCAATTAATTGATTCATAATTGTTTTAATTCAAAGAGCCAAGCAGGACACAGATTTCTTTCTCAACACTGTCCATCCAATATTTCAGTATAAAAGCATTTTTTCAACAAATTAATGGAATCAAGTCAGAGAGCTTATATTTTCTAAATGGAAAGAGCATGCGTTCAGAATAAATAGTATATGTCTGTGACATGTTCTGCATATATAGATATCAACGTTGTAGTAATGTTGCTGGTAAGATGTGAATGTACTGTAAAAAAACAACATTTTCTTTGTCGAGCAAACAGCCAGTTCAAAAACAAGAGCTACAATCATTGATCCAGCAAAACATGAACAAACGGGACTCCAGAGAGAAATGCCGGCTCTCTCTCAGCCATCCATTGCCTGCAAAGCGTTGGGTTGTGAAGTTGTGAAGGAGGCAGGGATATTGTATTTGGCCCCAGCCTTCATAAATCATACATGCCTCTGAGTAAATTCACAGCAGCCACAGATTTAATAAGAGCCGTGCTGGTAGGCTAAGGCAGTGTATGCGCCTTATACACATATAACCAGTGTAAGCGAGATCATTATGGTAAATCCTCAGAGGGAGGCGAACTTTAATAACTGCTCAAAATAAATCAAGAGGCAATATGAGAATTGACAGGCGTTTCTTCCCCCCCAGACTTCAGGTAGAGTGTAAAATTGAAACAACACCAAGCATCAGAACATCTGAAGTAATATTGCTTCTTGAGGGGAGATTCTGATTACGGAGGTTAGAATATTATGTGCCACTGCTTTGGGCAATCATCTCGGCGCTGCGAGCCGCCCGCCGCCATTGCAATCAATCACGGTTTATGGTAATGACTCAAGAGGAAATCATCGACACCTATGCATCCGGAACACGGCGGCGGCTCAGCTCGTTACACGCTTTGCTCGTCAAGAGAATTACGGAAGCGACACATGTGATTGTGAGAGAAGATGTAAATGTGAGGCAACAAGAACACAGATGACCTTTCGGAAACAAAACCAGAGCTGACCTTAGTGTGTAAATGCTAACGGAAACAATGGCTGATACAGTTTCAAAGGGTCGTCGTGGCGACAGATGGAGAGTATCTTAGCCATTGTGACGGCAACATTTGTTTGCACCCAATGTTGAGTCTTTTTAAACTGAAATGACGGATATCGAAGAACCAGAACTAGTCTATGAATACATGTATTCTTGAAAGAAGAGTCACCGCGTTACACAGAGTCCCTCTGGAGCCTTTCAAGGGTGAACTGTAGAGTCACCATTACAACTGAGTCCCTCGGGAGTCTTTCAAGGGTGAACTGAAGAGTCACCGTTACACGGAGTCCCTCAGGAGTCTTTCAATGGTGAACTGAAGAGGCGCCGTTACACGGAGTTTCTCAGGAGTCTGCCAAGGGTGAACTGAAGAGTCACCGTTACACGGAGTCCCTCAGGAGTCTTTCAAGGGTGAACTGAAGAGTCGCCGTTACACAGAGTTTCTCAGGAGTCTGCCACGGGTGAACTGAAGAGTCACCGTTACACAAAAGATGATTTACAATTGTCCCTTCACATAATGTCAAAGACAATGTAACTAAGAATATATGAAATTCCCACTACACCATGCCGGCACCGATACATGTTCAGGTACATGCCTCAAGTGCCTGTTCATGACTCGGGTTTCTGTAAAAAATGCTATCCATGTTTGTTTGTTGTGATTAATACCGAATATGAACAGTCATTTAACCGTCAAAAAGTTTGATGGATACAACTCCTGTAGAGATGTCTTCTATCATCATTCTGTGAGCAGATCAAACTAATTGCTGTTGAGTTGAAATGATGAATATTCCAAAATTATAATATGAGGATCTGATTTACATTTAAATACAGTAACGAGTAGACAAGGTGTCATACTGTGCTGCTTAGTTATTAATTTCACTTCAATGTTTCAGTTTATTTGATTCATTAATCAAGTTGTATAATAGTAAATGCCATGTTTGTTTTGGCACTTACCTCTGCGTATCGACCTGTTTCGTCAACATTAAAGATTTCCAGGGCCAAGTCACCTCATATTTCCCTTCATAGGGGGAAGTAGCACCGTAGTTCTCCATGCTGCAAGTATTGATGAATAACGATTGAGTATATATATATATATATTCTAAAGGTTATCCAGAAAGGTAATACCTGAGTTTTTCAAAACAAGGGTAGACAAACGTATGCTAGCACTATAGTATGTGGATAATTGTTACATCCTGGGTGTGTGTGTTTGTGTGTGTGTCTCTCTCTCTCTCTCTCTCTCTCTCTCTCTCTCTCTCTCTCTCTCTCCACCCCTCAGCTGATTCTGCCTCCAGCTGCAGTGGTCGGTCGCTGATTGGTGCCATAGGGGATAAGACAGAAGCTAGACAAACATCTGTGTGTGTGTCTGTGTGTGTGTCGGTATTGTTCGCTATTTTAGTTTTTAGTATTCAGTCTGTCGGTGAAATACATGAAACTGTAACAGGAAGTCACAGAAGCAGTGCCTACACCTAATTAAACACCTTTTTTTAATACATGTTTGTGTTCCTGTGCATTGTTTTGTTTGTGTGGGTGAGAGATAAAAGATGATGATAAAAAAAAGGAAAGAAAAGGAATTGTATGTACTAACACAATAAAGTATGGTTATAATATGTGCAGTAAAGTAATTAAAAGTTAGGAATTTAGCAGTAATGTTTGTTCTATGTATTTGTAATGTAAGTGGATACATGCCAATGTGTTGGCTTCTGCAATTCCTCAGTCAGAAAAAGAAATGTTGACATGCCACGGAGGTTCTTAGGGTTGACTGCACTTGCAGATTGTGGCATTTCAGAACTCCATCCAATTAGTTTCTTGTTGCATTGAATCCAGAGAAACTGGCAATAGTGTTGGGAGAAGTTTTTAAAAGAAATGTTGTTTTTGGGATACATTTTCTGCAGCTTTTATTATTTATTTTTTAAAGTGTTGCCATTTCTGCGACGTGCCTTGAAAATATATGTGTGTTGTTTATTTACACCAGCTAACTACCACCTGCAGAGGCAGAAACATACCGGCGGAAGAAATATAGTGAAGAGATGGTAACATCAGTGAGATTAGTAAATCAAGCGGCCTTCTGCACACAAACAAACCACTCGACTGAAGGACAAAATATTTCCTTTCTTTCTTTTCCGGCCTGCTGCATTTCATGAAATGCAGAGTGGACGACGTGGGGGGGGGGGCCGATACCGTTTTCCTGTCCCCATCAACTGGTCTCATTACAAGCTGGGAGGAAATAAACAAGATGATAAAGGTCACACTGAAGAGTCAACGTGTTGCAGATATTGTCCGAGTCATCATATACTTGTGTGCAAATTGGTTTATGTTTCGGCACGGTTCAGAGAAAATGTTTGCGGTAATACAAATCGATCACACACAAGGGGGGTGTCACTTTAAATAAGTCGTTATTTCCTCCGCTAAAACAAGAAAGTACACGTAGATTAAAAAAAAGCGTCCTGACCCGTCGATGCTCTCTTATCAATTATTTTAAAAAGGAAAAGAAATAAAGTTATAGCGTGTAGCATCTGAGTCCTCTGGGATTTGATGGGAGATGGTGACGAACTTCTAGGTCCGCCCCTGTAGGTGCCTGAGCGTTAAGCAGGCAGAGTGATGGGCCCCTATTTCATATTCATATTCTCTGGGAGCTGATAAGGCCGGGGTTTCTGAATCCCACATTTACAGTCACGCTTATTGAGAAGCAGGGTCCGCTTCACTCGAGACGAGCTCTTCAGACGGAGATGGGGAAGCTCCAAGAAAAGCAATGAGCAGAGATTGGACCGTCTTTGTCTCCGGCGGACTAGAATTGAAAGGACTTCCTACGCGAAGGAATCGACTTTTAATAAGTCACGCCGCCGCGTCGTTATGAACTTACGTCATAAGTGTTTAAAACGTTCAAAAACTCTCGATTTACGGCGGCAATTACGTTCTTTTATTATTGCTTACATTTTCCTCCCCTAGTTCTGCTCTGCAATATACG
>CM070111.1:11777712-11867712 GCA_036178185.1 Liparis tanakae
TAAAAGTTTACAGAATATTTTTTCCCATAATTGTCATCATGATGTCTCTTTTCACAAATGTGAATCAACCTGTAGCAGCCCAAACACGCCATTACTCTTTCATGGAGCTTTCCAATTGTCCTATTTTTGTTAGCCGGTTGTTAAAAGACCTTCCGTATCGCCTGCCGTATTTGTTGATTATTATTATTATTATTATTAAAATAGGAAAATAATAGAATATAAAGTGTTACCCAAATGAAATGTGACACAAAAAATACACATTTCCTTTGAATAAAAAGTCCTGTTACCTTCACATTACTAACATATTTTACCCTCGGGGTCAATTTGACCCCAGCAATTAAAACCTGCAGAAAATTATTAGAATTAATATTATTTCCCAAGTTTAAGTGTGAGGTACTTTAAGTTGTTTTTTTGACTCCCTAAATAGACCTTTAAATATATAAAAAAGTTGATATTTCTTATATGTTTGACAGTGAAAAACAGCCTGGGGTCAAATTGACCCCAAAGAACACCGAGGTTAAACATTGAATGGGGTCAAATTGACCCCAAAGGTAACAGGAGGGTTAAACATTACGTCACTCGTATCATAGCTTAGCTACTATATGCTGATGATGCATTATTATATACACAAGACTACATGTGAGATTTTCTGTCAGATGATAGGTCCAGAAAAGTTTCCCCGCCTATTGGTGATCACAGTTTTTGCCCTAGGAGGTTTACCTCTAGCATGGCGGCCGTGTGTATGTGTGTGTGTGTGTGTCTGTGTGTGTGTTTTTGTTCATGTGACGATCAGAGCGGGTTTTAAAATGACCCAGTCGCCAGAATAACCGGTGTCATCGTAGGATTCTGTGAACCACAGGATCGGTTGAATGTGACTCAAAAGCTGGCGGTAAAGAACTGGATGACCGCGTGGCGAGCGACGGGTTCCCACCCCAACCGTACCGAATCTCACCGTCTCCCCCCCCCCCCCCCCCTTCTGTCCTACTGTTGTTAATCCATCCACTCCATTGTCCCTATCTCTTGTTCTTAGTCTCCTAATCCCTTCCCTCTGCCCTCGCTCGGCGCTCTTCAAGACTACGTTCCATTTTCCATTTTTCCGTGGGCTCTTGTTCTAGTCGCTTTTTTTTACCTTCTGTTCCGCATTTCTCTCCTCGTCTTGTTCTCTCATCACCGTTCTCTTTCATTCTTCCTCACAAGGCTTTTCATTTCCTCTCATTTTACGGCTTTTCCTCCTCAGCCCTATTTTCTTGTGTTTATTTGTTACTCCTCCGTTGCTACAGTCAGGTGCTTCTCCTCTTGTTTCATTCCCCTCCCTCGGCGACAGTACTGTATTTTATTAAAAACTTGTTTGAAATCCGAAGCGTTTAGGAGCGGTGGGCTGCTTTGGGGAGCCCGGGGGAGCGACTCGGGGTTCACTGTCTCGCTCAAAAGTGGCTTTGATGTATCGACAGTAAGAGCCTCGTGGTCAAAGGACGCCCCTCTCTGCCCACTGAGCCACGGCTGCACACACTCTACATATAGAGTGGGCCCTTCGGCCGCCCATGCTTGTTTATTCCCAGGCTTTAATTTCATCCTGACTTGGGTTGTCCTCCCAAGTATAGCGTTACAATCTCTGTCTGTCTGAGCGTGAGCACGGAGGCTGTGAGCTGGGAGCGTTAGCGAGGTGCTTAATGGTGTTTTCATATCAGTATTTCTTTGTGAACGTGGTAGATAGAGGGCGGTGTGTATGGGGTAGTGTCACATTGGCGTTGTGGCGTTATTGGTGAACAAGGGAGTGTGTTGGGTTCCTTGCCAGTGCATGCTAGGCAGCATGCTAGGCAGCATGCTAGGCTGGGTGCTAGACGGCGTGCTAGGCGAGGTGCTAGGTGAGGTGCTAGTCAATGTGCTAGGTGAGTTGCTAGGCAGCGTGGTAGGTGAGATGCTATGTGGCGTGCTAGGTGAGGTGCTTGGCGGTGTGCTAGGTGAGGTGCTAGGCGGCGTGCTAGGTGAGGTGCTAAGTGGCGTGCTAGGCGAGGTGCTAGGCGGTGTGCTAGGTGAGTTGCTAGGCAGCGTGGTAGGTGAGATGCTATGTGGCGTGCTAGGTGAGGTGCTTGGCGGCGTGCTAGGTGAGGTGCTAAGTGGCGTGCTAGGCGAGGTGCTAGGCGGTATGCTAGGTGAGGTGCTAAGTGGCGTGCTAGGTGAGGTTCTAGGCGGCGTGCTAGGTGAGGTGCTAGGCGGCGTGCTAGACGAGCTGCTAGTCGGCGTGCTAGGTGAGGTGCAAGACGAAGTGCTAGACGAGGTGCTAGGCGGTGTGCTAGGTGAGGTGCTAAGTGGCGTGCTAGGTGAGGTGCTAGGCGGCGTGCTAGACGAGCTGCTAGTCGGCGTGCTAGGTGAGGTGCAAGACGAAGTGCTAGACGAGGTGCTATGTGGCGTGCTAGGCGAGTTGCTATGTGGCGTGCTAGGTGAGTTGCTATGTGGCGTGCTAGGTGAGGTGCTATGTGGCGTGCTAGGTGAGTTGCTATGTGGCGTGCTAGACGAGGTGCTATGTGGCGTGCTAGGCGAGGTGCTATGTGGCGTGCTAGGTGAGTTGCTATGTGGCGTGCTAGGCGAGTTGCTAGGCGGTGTGCTAGGTGAGGTGCAAGACCAAGTGCTAGACGAGGTACTAGGCAGCACTATGGACCTGAGCCGGTTGACAGAGGGACTTCCTGTGCCCGGTGGAGGCCTGCAGCCCGGCGGTGGGGCGGTGGTGGGTCACGGCGGCGTGAAGTGCGCCGCTCGCGTGAACAGCGCGGCGTTGCTCTTTCTCAACAGCATGGAGTCGGCGGACATGTTGCTGGTGAACATGGTCGTGGTGGAACCGAGCGTAACCTCTCGGACACATGTGGAAACGGGCTCCAAAACAAACTTGGTTTCATTTGTTTGTAGATTTATTTCACTTTGACATGAATACAATGTTCTGTTTGTTCAAATTATAAAAAGAAAAACAAAATTATCTCCCCTCAGACTCACACACACACACACACACACACACACACACACACACACTTGCGCGCACACACACACACACACACACACGTGTTGACGGCTTGTCGACTGGGTGACGTGACTGCACAGAGGTGACACCGCGTCTGTCACCCTGACAGCTGGCATTTCACAGCGACACTAACTACGGCACTCAAATCGCAGACAGGAGAGAGAGAGGGAGAGAGAGAGAGAGAGAGAGGGAGAGGGAGAGAGACAGAGAGGGGTTGTATAAAGCAAAGATCAGCAAAACAATAAAATAAACTAGCGACAGATGGACAGTTCTGCTTTAATATTTCCGCCCTCACCTTACCCTTGTCCATGAAGACTGCGGCTCGGTGCTCAGCAACACGCAGCCGGTTTGAAGGACATCATGTGGTACATTTGGGATGAGTTTTAAAGCTTTTGCTAATTGGTCAGATCTGCTAATAAAACCATATGGTCCCCGCCGCGACGTTCAGTCTCACAGCGTCGACAGAGTTTGATTGGGTTGTCGCTTGGTACCAATTAGCGATGACGAAGATAGGATAACGAAAAGACACAAACGTTACACAAAAAGTCTTTACGCCGCCCGGGATGAATAGGACACAACAATATGCAGAACTCTATTTGACACTTTTTTCGGGGGAAATTATTTTTTTAAGCAGTAACATATATATATACAGTATATATATTAATATATATACTGTTTTGTTTGGCACATTATAATTATTCAGAATTATCTAAATAATGAATATATTTAATTATATTTTAATAACATTTAGATTAATAATGGAATCATTAAAAAACAAATAGATAATGTAAGGCGAATGCAATGAAGATTATTTAAATAATTTATACCAGCATTTTTGCTCTGAGCTTGTTAGCATGCTGACGTTAGCAATTAGCTCAAAGCCTTTCTCTTTGTATTGTTTCCTAGAACATGCAATATACAATACATAGTGGTATTGTGAAACAGCTTCAATGAAGTAGATGTACTTCCAGTCTGTGTAACAGCCACCTGCGTAGCACGGACATCAAGGAAGAGAATAAACTAGATCAAATAGGTAATTCTATACACAGTTCACTGTAAGAACAGAAAAGTTCTGGAGAACTCAGAACTAAAGGAGGTTTGAGTCATAACAGAAATAGAGAGCCCTATAGTGCACTAGAGAATTAAACTCAAAGTAATAGAGAAAGGTATCCGAGGATGAGGGGAAGAAAGAGGTATAAGTGAGCTGCAATAAAACTCAAACCGGTTCATAGAGAATGAGAGAAATGAAACGATCCCTTTTAGAGTTGTCAACAATCCCTCTTCGGTGGGGATGAGGGTTGTTCTACGGAGACAACAAAGCAGGACACACACATCTCCTAGTGAAGTACACACAGACTGCAGGAGCAGATTAAAGAGAGTGCCCAGCATCGTCTGCTGCCAGGTTCAGAGCAACGCTCCAGGTGTATCTGTACCTGAGTCGTGTGAAAGGAGAAGAAGACACTACGATTGTCTAGAAGCTCAAAGAGTCTTTCACTTTCTGCCAAAATGCTTTCCCTCTTCACGTGGAGATACTGGTAAATAGATAACTTATTTTAGACCTGGAAAAAATAACTTCTTGACACATCTGAACAAAATGAAGAAGTGCCCGTTGTCTGGGGGTGTTTAGATGATCCGTGTATATCTAGATGGCTTAACAAACAGCCTTTTGAGGGTAGGTTTGTACCAAATGCCCCACACAATTGTGATAAACCCCCTTTTTTCATGTTCTCAATGTATAATACGCTTCACAACGTTGAATCGATGCTTACCAAAGAATGGAAATGAGTCTGTAGCGTTCACAATGACAATGGAGGCAATCACTAGTCAGCCATCAAAGAGGCAAAGAGGAGACTCTCTTCTAAACGATCAGCACTAACTATGAGATATTATGAGCTGAGGAGTACTACATTTTATTTGCACTCAATTACTTAGCCTGACATTGTATTCTGTTTGGGAGGAGCGCCATATAATGATACGTTTCAGATGTTATTACTGTGTTTTATCTTTAAGACACACCTACATGTATCGATCAGAATCGGCTTTATTGGCCAATATGTTATTTCTTTTTTATTCTTGGAGAATTATTTTGAGTATTTTTTAATACAACATTATTTAGTATTTTGAGTATTTTAAAATATAACATTATTTAGTATTTTGAGTATTTTGAATACAATATTACGAAAGTATTTTGATTATTCTCTAGGATACACTGAGCACCTATCTCCTCTAGGATACACTGATCTGAGCACCCCTCTCCTCTAGGATACATTGAGCACCTCTCTCCTCTCCTCTCTCTACTCATGGATACATATACATCTCTCCATCACTCATTGATGGTGGACACAACCGTCTCGTCAAACATTCAAAGCTCGGAACAGATGATTTGGAGGTGGGAGACCCTGGGCCCGCTCGGCTGCTCGGCTGCTGTAGGAGTGAAGACATTGTATTCATATTTATGATCTGGATGAAGCCTGAGAGAGGAGCGTGTTCACGATTAAGCAAACCGAGAGTTGGCAATGATGGAGTGAAAAGACTGGAGAGGGAGAGAGAGACCGGATCAGAGCAGACTGTGTCTTGTAACTATGAAGTGGAATTGTCTTTGTCTGTTAGCCCACGAGGCCGCTGCTCCTCCTGCTAGACTCACTCATTGTCTTCAGAGTCACAGCTGCTGCTACCTGAGTCACGGAGACGCCACGGAGACGCCGCGGAGACGCCGCGGAGACGTCGCGGAGCCGCCGCGGAGACGTCGCGGAGACGCCACGGAGACGTCACTGCCCCGCGGCGCCGGAGGTCAGATGAAGGATTAAAGAACCCTGGTTTGAAAGGTTCTTTAAGAAACCAGAAATGGAACCTCAACAAACTATGTTTTGAAGGTTCTTCGAGATACATTTATAGGTTTTTTAATGAACTATTTAAGGAAATGTAATTTTTAAAGAACCATGAGGGTTCTTTAAGACACATTATAGGTTATTTAAAGAACCCTGGTTTGAAAGGTTCTTATAGGAACCAGAAATGGAACCTCAACGAACCATGTTTTTAAGGTTCTTCGAGACACATTTATAGGTTCTTTAAAGAAACCTTTAAGAAAATAGTTCTTTAAATAACCCTGGTTTGAAAGGTTCTTCGTTGAACCAGAAATGGTGCCTCGAAGAACCATGTTTTGAAGAGTTCACTGGAGCGTGTGGTGGTGGATCTGGTCTGTGGAGATGAGATCAATGAGAACTGGAACATCGCTTCTCACACTAGGATTTAACTGAGAGGAGCTGTGGGACTTTATTATTAAAACCTCTGCAATATGGTACTTTAATGGTTCTTTAAAAGGCTGTGTGGTTCTACAAAGAACCGTCGGCTACTAAGGAACCATTTTTTTCATGCTAGACACCTTTTTAGGTTCTTTGAAGAACTCTTCAAGGAAATGGTTATTTAAAGAACCCTGGTTTGAAAGGTTCTTTAAGGAACCTGAAATGGAGCCTTGAAGAATCATGTTTTGAAGGTTCTCTGAGGCAACTTTATCGGTTCTTTGAAGAAATCTTTAAGGAAATGGTTCTTTTAAGAACCATGTTTTGAAAGGTTCTTTGTGGAACCAGAAATGTTCCTTTAAAGAACCATGTTTTGAGGGTTCTTTGAGGCAATTTTATAGATTCTTTGAAGAACCCTTTAAGAAAAAGGTTATTGACAGAACCCTGGTTTGAAAGGTTCTTTGAGGAACAAGAAATAGTGCCTCGAAGAACCATGTTTTGAAGGTTCTTTGGACACCTTTATAGATTCTTTTAAGAACTATTTAAGGAAATGGTTCTTGACAGAACCCTGGTTTGAAAGCTTCTTTGAGGAACCAGAAATGGTTCTCCAGAGCGATGCCATAGAAGAACCCTTTCCGGTTCCAGATGCACTGAGGGCTTGTATTGTCTGGTCCCAGACACACAGAGTTAAAAGTGTATCTGCAAACAAACACAACAAAAAAACACCTTTGACAAGGTGAGCCGAGACGAGCCGCCGCCAGGAGGACGGGTTCTCCGGATGTGTGGAGGAACACAGGAGGCCGTTGTTATCTCCGTGCAGCTGCAGAACGCCAACAGGCAGCCGGCCCGTCTGGAGGGGGCGGCGGCTTATCGCAACTTCAACAGACGACTTTCTCTTAATTTATTTCCCCCATTCATCAGATTGCCGGATCAAGACTGGCATTTCCATCAGGACTCGCTGGTTAAATGCGAGTAGGTGTTTGCCTGGGAGAGAGAGGGGCTCTCTGTATATGTGTGTGTGTCTGTGTGTGTGTGTGTATGTGTGTGTGTTAATGTTCATGTTATGGTAATCCGGGTGAATGTGAGCGGGCCAGTTGGGGTGTCGTAATGTCGTTTATTTTTTGAAATACCGCTTGACTCCTCATTAATAAGGGCGCAGAGCGTGCTGGCATTTGCTTTTCGGAGGACATCTGTCTGGGCCTCCACCCCGGAGACGCCATTGTTACGGCCAGGTGTCTCCTTCTAAAATATCTGCTTCGCTGCTCCCTCCTTTCCTCACATTTTTTTGAAGATGTATGTGGATTTATTTATATATATATATATATATATATATATATATATATATATATATATATATATATATATATGTGTGTGTGTAGCACTTTCATTTATTTTCCCCCTGTATATTAGTTTTAGTATTGTCTTTTATATTTATTATCATTGATGCTCCGATGTGCACCACTGCTGTGATTTTTGAAATTCCCCCACTGTGGGACAAATAAATGAAAATCATCATCATCATCATCGTCATCATCATCATCACCATCACCATATATATGTATGTATATATATATATATATATATATATATATATATATATATATATATATATATATATGAAAAACATCTTTCATTTTGTAATTTTTTAAATATTTTTTCTTTATTTTATATTAATTTTCTGATTCATTTATTATAATTTAGGCTAAGAATATATAAGCATTTTTTGCTTCTATCTATACCTTTTCAGTCTTTCTGTTTTCTGTAATATATAGAATAATAATGTATTGCAACGATTGACTGAATAAAATACAAAACAACAGCAATAATCATCTCAGCTTTAGAATTATATAATAATAAAGAAATAATGATGATAATATAAGAAATATACAAAAAGATGGTTACTTCCATTATAAGTGTATATCCATCCCCTGCTCTCACCTCTCTAAAAGAATGATACATCCATATAAACGCTACGAGAAAACATCTTTTAGAAAACCATCACCGTGTGGGAGATGACAGCTGAGTTAGCGGCTCGCTGAGAATGCGGCACATGTTTTTTTTCTGGCACCCTTGATCCAAAAATGCTAAATAATCTTCCCGTGGAAAATATGAATACATTGAATAACTTCTTGTGCGTGATATTTGCAACACGACCATCTGGAACAACCCAAAAACAACAACAACAACACACAGTCTACAATCCGACCAATCACTTTTCCAGGACTTTTCCATGACTTTTCCATGACTTTAAACCAAATTTCCACGACCAAACTGAAATCTCGGTCTAAACATGAAAACTGTAGAAAATGTTGCCTATTGAGAACTATCGCCGGCTTATATTTTGAGCGTCATTCTTTAAAAAAAAGTATTAATTATTTCAAACTCGGTATGAATGAACACGTGATTATAACAGATTTCCAGGACTTTTCCAAAACTTTTATGATTGATGTTTTTTCCATGACTTTTCCAGGCCTGGAAATTACCATTTTAAAATGTCATGACTTTTCCAGGTTTTCCATGACCGTACGAACCCTGATAACATCTTAAAAATGAGCTCTGGAGCGACGAAAAAACTCCCTCCATGGAGACGTATGCGAATCATTTGAAAGATGTATACTTCAAGATGAGAAAGCGAAATTTCTTAAAAACACGTAATTTAAAAATGCGTTCCTGAAAGAATAGCGTCCACGCCCGAGGTAATCAAAGGAATATAGGAGCGTGCACGGATGACAAGATCAGAGCGGAGAGAGAGAGAGAGAGAGGGAGAGAGAGAGTCCGGAAGCAGACACATCACGCTGTACACCGGGCTCGGATCACTCTCTTCTCACCTCGCCTTCCTCACTCATGTCCTAATGAGCTTAATGGACTGAGAGCACAGTCTCACCTCTTTAAATCTGATGAGGTCTAGCAGAAAATTGATCCGCCTGGAGGCCTGATATACGTGCTCATGCAAAATTAGATGGATGCTGTGTACACCTTCTTTCTTTTTTTTTAATTATTTCTCAGTCATTGCGTATGAGAACAGGGCAATATCCCAAAGTGGTGACATTAAAATATCAGTTTTAAGGCGGACAGTGTCATCCCCTCGGATGAAACGGCCGCCTAACGAGGTTTCCGTGCAGCTCGGTCAGCGTCTCCGTCGTCTTGTCGCTTCGCCCTCGAGTCAATTTTCTCCATTTGATGACATCATTGTTTCTCCAAAAGGTCAGCTCCTCAAAGAGCGAGAAGAAAGCGCTCCCCTTTTTCTCTTCTTTTTCTTCTTCCAACTCTTGTGCTTTTTTTGCTAGCGACGTAATAAAGCGGTCGACCTCTCGATTTCAGGAAGTTAAGAGTTGTGTTACGGCGAGAAACGGCGGCGTGCAGCAAAGCGGCGCGTTAAGTTAAAACCTAAACTTAAACACGCAATTTAAGATCACACAACCTTCCCCCAACATCTAAACATGTGCAATATCCCCATATAAGTGTCCCCTTCCCCCTCTTTCTTTTCACTAGCTAGGTACAGCACGAGCCTATTTACCTATTTATTAACCTCTGCACTCTCCTTTTTTATGTTGGTAACCTGTTCCTGTACTTAATACTGTATATTCCTTTATGTACAGTTTGTTTTTGTACAGTGTGTTTTTTATATATTTTTATGTTTTATTATTATTATTATCAATATTGTTACTATCAATATTATTATTATCATCATTATTATGATTATTATTATTATTATTATTATTACACGACTCAATCGCACTTCTAAACATATATATTATATACATGTGTATATAAATAAATATAAAGACAGCCCCCTGCCACTTACAATTCACACGTCTTTTTCAAGAGACGAGAAAAGGAGAAAAATATACGTCTCGGTAAATGTTATATGTCAGTCACACGCAGAGAAGAGCGGCACTAGGCCGAAATGTACCTCTGTTTCCCTCCATCTCATGACACCTGTGTGTGTGTGTGTGTGTGTGTGTGTGTGTGTGTGTGTGTGTGTGAGACAATCTCCCCCCCATCACATATTCCCTCACGTCAATCGGCAGCCATCTTATTCACATCCCTGACATGAAGAAATGCCACTTCTATCCATAGGCTCCGCCCCTTCCCCGCACATCGGCGGCGCCCTGATTAAAAGCTTTTTTTCCTGCCGAGAGGAGCGATCCATCACGGTCGTACACGGGCCCATCAAAAAAAAAAAAGTACATCAAAGTGCATCACTTGCTCGCCGCTTTGTCTTCCAACCGGCGCCGCATCAAACGGGTGACGCCACCTGGGTGTGGGAAAGGGGGGGGATATTTTATTCATGACTGTCAACGAAAGGAGAAAAAAAAAGGGAAGGGTGAGATATTAGGGACGTCTCACCCGCTCCAATTTAGCTCCTGAACCCCGAACTTGACGTCTTCTAGGTTTCGGGCTCCCTGCGGAGGCGCGTAATGAGGACGTGTGATCAGAGGAGCAGGCGAGAGGCGTGAAGTGTGTCAGGACGCGAGAGGCGGGTCGAGATCTGACGTCTACGTCTCCCGCTCGACGCCAACCCTCCGAGTCGTTTCAGCCTCACGGTGCCGTTGGGGCAAAAGCTGCAGCGTTTTCTACCTCTTCATAACCCGTAAGCATCGGGTGCCTCTCTGATGCTTCGTCTGAACTGCTTGTGAAACTCAGTATTTGCTAACTTGGGCACAGTGATGTCAGATATATATATATATATATATATATATATATATATATATATATATATATATATATGTATTTATTTAATATCCATATATATATTTTTTTTTTTGTATTTTTATTTAAGTATCCAGATATATATATATATATATATATATATATATATATATATAATTTAATATTCAGATATATATATATATATATATATTTATTTATTTATTTAATATCCAGATATATATGTATATATATATTTTTTTTTTTAATATATTATTTAATTTTACAGTGCTTTATTTATATTTACATATATATTGTGTATATGCTATGTGTATATATACATATATGTTTTTATTTTATGTTATTTTGTATTTTATATTTGACCTTGCACAATTTACTTTATGCACTGGCATTTTCTTTCTTTCTTTCTTATACTTATATTTTATTGTGTTTAGTTTTATCGGGCTGCTTCTGTTATCACCAAATTTCCCCTTGGGGATTAATAAAGTATATTCATTCAGTAACGCGTTACTTAGTAACTTAGTACTTAGTACTGACTACTTTTAAAAGTAACAAGTAATCTAATGCGTTACTATTTCCAAACCAGTAATCAGATTGGAGTTACTTGTACAAGTAACTGTGCGTTACTATTCCGTTACTACTTTATACAATATATATTTGATTTATTCTTGCGTGGCGGGAGTGAAGTATATTATAAAAATCTGTATTTTTTCTGGAAATAGTTTCAATATAGTTCAAATAGTTCAACTTAAAATGTGAGTACATTGTTGTATTGTGCATTACTGTTAAAAATGCACTTCTAATAAAATCAGTGGCGGCAAAACCGGTTGTCATTTGTTGTCATATGTCGAGACGGCGGTTTTCTTTTTGGCAGCTGAAGGTAACTAATAAAGTAACTAGCAATCTAACTTAGTTACTTTTAAAATCAAGTAACTTGTAAAGTAACTAAGTTACTTTTTCAAAGTAACTGTGGCAACACTGCTTGGGCATCAGCGAGAGGAACGTCGTATTTGTGCCACGCCGGAAATCAGAAAATCCGTCCTGAAAGAGCAAAAGTTCTCCCAGTTTTTAAAATCCAGGAACAAAACTAACAGCTGATCAACGACAAAGGATTCATTCTGGGATATTTATTTCCTTTAAAGGAAAAAGGCACATAGTCTTACTTTGAGGCGATACATATGATATTCAGAGCGTTTCCATTTCACCCACAAGGTATTCAACATGGCTGAGCTAGAAGAGAACAGTGCTTAAGCTGCTAATAGCGCTAACAAGAGCTAATAGTGCTAATGTTGCTAATGGTGCTAACAGAGCAGGATGCTCCGGCAGTTTCCATGGCGCTCAGGCAGATCCGCCTTCGACCTGCAGAGAGAGCGTCATCACGTGACACCCGGTTTCTGTTTCTCCTTTGTTTCGTGTCTCCTATGTCTTCTCTGTCGTCTCTGTCTTGATTGTTTAATTCCCTGAACCTGACCTCAGACACTCATGTCTCGTTACTGTCTGATGTCGTACACCTGTTTCTCCCCATATATTCACGGTGTTTCTCAATTCAAAGAACACCACTACAGACTTGTGTTCTTCTGGAGTCTGGTCTTGGGAGTCCAGACTCCGGAGGACGGAGGACTTGATGACATCACCACATCAGCTGTTCTTGCTCCTGAGTTTACTCTCATTATTCACTGTAAATTATTTTTTACAGTCAAATAAACAAAACATCCTAAAATTACATTCCGTGACTCAACAACAGTAGTATTTATAAAAACTTTCAATAGTTTATTTTCTGCCTGTCCGGAACCTGGATCCTCTGCCTGCCCCTTTTGGACCTTGTTTTTTGTGAAACTTTTACTCATTAAAGAGTCTTTTTTTGTTATTTCATATTGCGTCCCAGCCTGTCTCTCTGCACCTGAGCCTCACCCCCATCTCAAAGACGCGTCACATCAGGGGTTGGAGAGCTCTGTGTCGGCAGCAGTGGCGCCCCCTCTGGCGAGGAGGAGAGAGCAACGGCCTGGAACAAGTTCCGCTCCTGGTATGTGGAAAACAAGAAGAAGAAGAAGAAGACCTACAGGACAACAAAACAGTGGCAGAACATCATAAAGTCATAGTATTGAGTGTGTGTGTGTGTGTGTGTGTGTGTGTGTGTGTGTGTGTGTGTGTGTGTGTGTGTGTGTGTGTGTGTGTGTGTGTGTGTGTGAGAGAGAGAGAGAAGTTTTTCTTTAATTTAAAGAAACAAAATAAATTGATGAGGGCTGATGTATATGTACGTGGAATTTGTCAGGCAAGGGGAAATAAAAAAATAAAAAATAAAGATTAATTAACTACTCAATAAGATGAGTGATAAAAAAAGAGTAATACTAATAATAACTTTATTTATATAGTACCTTTAAAAACAAAGTTTATAAAGTATTCTTCAGAGAATCAAGGCCAAACAAATAGAATGGTAAGATACAAATATGAAATAAAAAATCTAAGAATTAAGATGAATGAACTAATCAATAAGGTGAGGGGTGTCATGTTTGTGAACACACAGTGATGATGAACAGATGTTTATTCTGTTGTGTAAATGACGGATCAGGTGAGTTTATACTTTATATTTATACAATGTTCAAACAACGTCTAAACATTACGGAGCATAATCTTGGCCGCATGAAACGAGCAAAGTTGCGTAACTCACCTCCGCTAATGTCTCAGGTCTCCTTGGGCCGTGACACCACTTTGCCTCCTCCTCTTCCTCCTCTTCCTACTCTCAGACGCTGCTGCTGAGGAAGAGAAAGAGAGGAAAACACTTTGACGAGCAAGAGCCGCCTGCAGATGAAGAGGACTGTTATCGTCCATTAGATGAGGAGAGGAGACGGCATCGATCAAACAGGATCCACAACCGGGCACTCGTATGGTGAGGAGGAGGAGGAGGAGGAGGAGGAGGAGGAGGAGGAGAAGAACAAGAAGAACAAGAAGAAGGAGAAGGAGAACAAGAAGAAGAAGAAGGAGAAGAAGAAGATGTAGAAAAGGAAGAAAAATAAGAAGAATAAAGAAGATGAAAAAGAAGAAGAAAAAGAAGAAGGAAATAATGTAGAAAAGGAAGAAAAAGAAGAAATAGAAGAAGAAGAAGAAGAAGAAGAAGAAGAAGAAGAAGAAGAAGAAGAAGAAGAAGAAGAAGAAGAAGAAGAAGAAGAAGAAGAAGAAGAAGAAGAAGAAGAAGAAGAAGAAGAAGAAGAAGAAGAAGAAGAAGAGTGTCCCACATGAGGCTCATCCGGATGTTTGAGTTTATAAACCTGACTTTCTGATCGCTGATACAACATTTAAGTGTATGTGTGTGTGTGTGTGTGTGTGTGTGTGTGTGTGTGTGTGTGTGTGTGTACGGAGGATATTTCTGAGTCGGGTGCGGATGCGAGCCGCGGTGACGGTCTCCATCACACGGGCCGATGTGAAGGGACCGGCCCCGTCAGAGCACGAGAGCTGAGGTGTCATCATCCAAAGGCCACATGGAGGGGGGGGGGGGCACGAAGACACACACACACACACACGCACACACACACACTTGGCAGTTTGTGTCCCTGTGTGCACTGATTGTCAAACGAATGCACGGTGATGCTGCACGCGCTGCATCACACACACATAAAGAGAACACTACATCCGATGTGCGGCAGTCAATCACTGGCAGTGATCACCAGGGTGTGTGTGTGTGTGTGTGTGGGGGGGGGGGGGGTCACGGAGCGATGGCGGCGCCGTCGTGGTGACAAGAGGGGCTTCAAACACACGATGCGCCTGGCTGAGCGGAGACGGTTTCCCTGCTTTCAGCCTGTCCACGTCCTCAGAGTGAAGACAGGGAGTCGACTCCCGGTTCCTTTCCTTAAAGGGAGACGGAGGAAAGACGGAGGAAAGATGGAGGAAAGACGGAGGAAAGATGGAGGAAAGACGGAGGAAAGACGGAGGAAAGACGGAGGAAAGAAGGAGGAAAGACGGACAGTATATATTGTCATAATGGAGGTGAAACGGCAATTAAAACGTATCTATTTAACATCTGAAAATGATGTAGCGAGCATGTTATACATAATCCTCCTGGGATATAATACATGTTACATAAGGTTCAATATGGAGGAGGATTTACCGTCATTTACGGGGATTTACGGTTTCTTCTGTCCTTTGTGTAATTCGTATTTATTCATTGTTTTTTTTTGTTGTCTTTTAACTTGTAAAAACTTCAAAGAAAATGATTGAAAGAAAGAAAATTATTATTGTTTTATCAAAGGTGTAAGACACAGATAAACACATCTTTTTTCCCGAGTTCACGGATCTCTCCCGGGGATGTGAAGTTGTATGCGGAATTATTTTATTCTTTGACAAATTACTAAAGTATCTCTTCTTTCTGGACGGTTTTCTTCACAATCGACAAGTAGCCTGGATGAAGTGTTAATGAAATGGTTGTAAGAATGATGTAAATACATGTTATACAAGGTTCAATATGAAAGGTGGGGATTTATGGTGATTTATGGTGATTTATGTTTGATTTCTTTCTGTATTTTTTCTTACCTTGTCTGGTTGTGTTTCTATAGTTGTTTTTTACGCTGTTGTGTAATTTTTATTTATTCGTTGTTGTTGTTTTCTTGTTATGTGTAGCTTGTAAAAACATAAAAGGAAATGATTGGAAGAATAAAAAAATATTATCGTTATATCTAAAGTGTAAGACACTGAGAGACACATGATCCGATCTCCCCCGGGGATGTGAAGTTGTATGTTGAATTATTTTATGCTTATTATTCTTCAAATTACCAAAGTATCTCGGCTTTCTGGCCTGTTTTCTTTAGGATTCTTAAAGTTGGGTATAAACTTCCTTTAGAGGAAACGAGACACAGAATATAGACGGACAGAGATAGCATCTGCTGGTTGTGATATTCCTAAAAATGTGCCACAGAAATATTTGTCAAAAGTTAATAAACAAAACTTTTTTTTTTCTTTCCAACCATATTGATAGAAGAAATATGTCTTGGAGACGATTTAAAATACAACTGAAAATGTTTGTTTTTTAAAATAAATTAATTAATTAAATAAAAGCACTCTTATCTGTGTGGTTATTAATAACTTCTTCTTGCTTTTGTCTTTCTTCTTGTGAACAATGGCAGATTGATAACATTTTATTCACAATGATCGCAGCAAATGAATCCGTCTCGTTTTCTATTGCTGGTAATTTCATCCCATTGATATTTGAGAAGTACTTTATTTCTAAGACTATGAGGAGAAAACTCACTTATGCTGCTGAGCCAAGTGCTGCACAGTTTATTCCATCACCGACGTTGACGTGCGTGGAAAAAGATTCAGACGTTCTCCAAAGAGCTTTTATGTTCTTCAAAACTACGATGATGGATAGGTACTTTCATTGAGAGGCGGAGGCTGTAGAGAGCCCATGGAGAACCAAGAAATCTGACAGTAGCTCCATTTTCTTCTGCACATTCCTGACCTCCCCCACGGTGTCCTTCTCAAAGGGGAAACCCCAGTGGTCACGCCTGAAATGTTTCACATGAAGGCTTTTGAGACACTCCGCCCACCGGACAGCTCCGCATGCAATTAGCACATTGACAGTGAGCACGAGAGCACTTTGGTCTGAACTCAGCCCCGCTAATTATGATGTGCAGATTCACTTGAATCACATAACAAGTGTATGCATGCACTAAATACGGGGTCAGATCAGTGTCAATGATTGGAAATGCACACAGAGAGACTCACAAATGTGCAGCAGAACGATTTACAAATATATTAAATTCACAAATATATGCAATTTATATATATATTCACAAATATATTCAATTTAACAAATATATTCAATTTATAAATATATTCAATTCACAAATATTTTTAATTTATAAATATATTCAATTCACAAATATATTCAATTTACAAATATATTCAATTCACAAATATATTCAATCTACACATAAATTCAATTTACAAATGCAGGCAGAAGGATTCACAAATATATTCCAATAGACACGTAAAATAAATGAAGATTTATATAAATGTAAAAGAAAAATCACAAATGTATTTATGCATTTCTATGTGGATTTGTCTATTTGTTTGTGGATTTTTGAGACCCCCCTGCCATATGAAGGACTTAAAATGACTTAAGTATAAATGTTTAAATTAATGCATGAATAAATATAGGAAGACATAAATAAATGCTTAATTTTTTTTAAATAAATAAATACAGGAATAAATAAATAAATGCTTAAATAAATAAATGCTTAAATAGAATAATAAATATATGAATACATAAATACAAGAATGATTAGATATATGTTATAACTCAACAGGACTTGATTAAATAAATGTATTTCTACATTTCTGTATTTCTTAATTTATTTATATCTCTATTTAAATGTGTCCACACGTATTTCTTCGTTTATTTATGTGTGACATTTATGTGTCCGTATATTCAAATGAGCTGGGGCGGTCCAAACCTCATTGTTAAACAGGATTGAGAAAATTACAGGGTGGCGGGCGGAGATTTCAGGGGGGCGGGCCGCCACCCTGATAGAATGGTGGGGGAAACACTGAGTGTATACCCGTTTTTCCCTGTATGTGTCACTGTATATTTCTTGGGATAAGTCCAATCCTCTCTAGTGTGCACTTTGCTTCTAGAAGTCCACCTCCTGTCTCTCTTCATCAGTGAGACAAGGACATCCCTCCCCTCTGCCACCACCATTGTTCCGTTGGCTCCTTCTCTAAACTGTAAACACTCCCTCACCCCATGTCGTGGGCTCTGATCCCCCCCACCCCCCTCCCCCCCTCCTGCCCTGTAGTTTAGCTGCAGTCCCACTGATGTGTCCGTGCCTCCGTCACCTCCCGGGTGCTTTCTAGCTGAGTGGAGGCTGTTTTTCGGAGTGTATCCTCGGGTGACTGAGCCCGACCAGACTCAGGTCACTTGCTTGGGGATAAATCGCACACCAACACCGGACTGGGGTAGTAACTCAGCCGACTGTTTGCCATTTGTTCAGCACATTTGTCAGCTGTTTGCTGTCAACGACACGCCGCAATGCAAAACAAAGACCCGATGGGGTCGTCAAGAAGGTATCTCACATCCGAGGTCAAGCATAGCCAAGCCACGCTCTAGAATAAGTCAAGTTTTGAATAATTTAATGAAAATGCTATATGTTTATTTCCAAATACAAAACTTTAGACATCCGCCACTTGTTTCCGTTAGCTTGCAAAGAGAAATTAGCATTGAACTGATGTTAGCATTGGCTGATATCATGTGTTGCTAGTGCAATTATGTGTTGTCCCTGATCAAAAACGGTACTTTGGATAATATGTCAGATCACATCAGAATCAGATCAGAATCAGCTTTGGACATCTATATGTACACATACATGGAATTTTCAATCGGAGAAAGGACGTAGATGTTGTTAAAAAGCACGTCCCGAGTTATGAAAATCACACATACACCTTTCCTCTGTTCAGAGCTCTGTGTCACGAGATATTTATTTCTAAAGTACAATCTACTTCTTTTAAATTCCAAAGAATTTAAGATTGTGTGAAATTTGCCACTGCTGACCTGTATTTAGATTAATATAAAATAAAGCTAGCATCAGAAAAGAGAATCTAGCATGGCCGTACTAATAATTAGGGTGGAGTAGTGGAAACACACGTGTTTGCATGTGTTTTTGAAAAAGGAAAGAAAGTTTGCGTCCTTGTAACATCTTCGCAAAATCGTGGGTGTCCCGCAGCCGAGCGAGCTTCCCCTTCTTCTTTAGCTCTTTCCCACGTCAGTTCTCAACCCATCTCCGTCACCGCACCGGCACAATTACATCGCATGCCACCCTCGGAGGTTAGAGGGAGTTCAGAGCTCTCAGGCTCAGCCCCTCGGTCCCTGAAGGACATCGATTCCTCTGACCTAAGTGAGAACGCTCTTCCTCTGCCCCAGGTTCACCGCACTTCACGCGTCACGCTTTGGTGTGCAGCTAATCTCCCAAGGCTCAGTATACCGGCGCTATTAGCACCGAGGCTAACGGCTAACGCTAGCTACCTTTAGCGAGATCTAGAAACCACGAGGGCTCTGACACGACGAAGGCTGCTGTTAGGTTGTAATAGTTTATTTTGATAACATCTGCAGAGGTCTTATGCTTTAAATTAATACATATAGAAAGATATTATAATAGGAAATATTAGGGAGAATATTGATATTGTTATTAATGTATTATCAAGCTTAGGGGTAATGTTGACTCTATGCAATTGTAAATGGCAAGAATTAATGTATTTTCATGAGAGTGACTGTATGTTAGTATTATAGATTGACACAGCCGGTTGAATTCCGTGACGTGACTTACAATAACAAGGGACTTTTATTGTGAAAGTGACATTAATGTGGATAACAACAAGATGGGACTCTTACTGTGAAAATACTTGTTTAGCGACTCGACCGGAAGTGACGTTTTGACCCGGGGTTCAGTGACATTCGACCCCTCCATTGTTCTTGCTCAACAGGACTTCATTAAATAAATGTATTTCTACATTTCTGTATTTCTACATCACTAGGTGTTTAAAGCTGGACTCACCTTTGAGAGGATTGGCTGATATTGAGGCTAAAACTTGGTGGATTGGAGATAGCGGTCTCTTCAACATGTATCTCGACACCAGAAGGAGGGCGAAGGGACCGATGAAGATCACGGTCGTGAGCCTTGAATGTTTGTTCTACACTTCCTGCCATTAAATGTTGATAACTTAATTAACGTGCATCCGGAAGCCTGTTTTCCATCATCTCCGAAGTGCCCAGTTTCAGAACTTCCGCTAGCTGCTCATATGTAGCTCCTCCTGAACCGGTTTTAAGCTAACGGGGTAACTCCACCGGCTGCGTTCTCCTCGTGAGCCGCACGTATGTAGTAGCTGACTTTCAAAACGGAGCTCACACATGTCGATACTCTTACTACTAATGTTTCTTTTGGGATTGTATCCTTTGTTAGTTTTAAATGATCATTAAAAAAATGGGCATGAATCATAACTTGCCTTAATGAGACAAGTTACAGGTCTAGTTTCCACAAGTTTTGCTCATGCAGTGATGATTGTGATAATTAGGCAAATTATTGAATGTATTTGCATATTTTCCGAGCACTTTACTTCATAACACCCTCGGTAGCAGCGGTAATACGTTCTCTTTGTGTTAACGTATGAAAGCGGTTATGAAAGAGTTTTTTTCTTGCGGATGCTCCTGTTGAATCTGAATTTTAGCAGTTTCGATGGAAGAAGAAGTAGTTAATGTGTTGTTCTTTAGATATTTATTCTGTGTCCATGCAAACATGCAAACAACTAGACAGCACATCGTAGGACCCCATCATCTGACGGTGTGCTCACAACTCGCACAAAGCCAGTTTTATTGGAGTTATTCAATGCAAAGATGCAAATGATGCAATGGGAAAGTAAATGTAGCAAGAGCTCTGGGACAGACACTCATATTTGTACGTAGATGTATTTCATGTGTCTATAGTGTTTGTGATAAACAATAACATTACTATAATAATCATGCCAGACGTTAATTTAAATGTAAACGGGCCGCAACATGTTAGCCGTGCATCGCCCTGAGCCAGTAGATGAATCAGAAGTGTGATGTTGTTTTTTTGTGCAGCTTTTTGAACGACCTCAGGACAACACAACATGATTACCTGCGCATTGAAAATGCGGAAGGTTATTTGATCGCCGTGTATTTATTTATTTGTATGCGTGTTACTTGCATAACTCAAAAAGTGTTAAACCGAATCGCATGAAATTTGGTGGGATTGGTTATTATCTGGGGACCATTTCATTAGATTTTGGGATCGATCGGGTCAAAGGTCAAGGTCATGAAAAGGTCAGCATCTTCTTTTTACCATAGCGCGGTACATTTTTATCCAATTGACATGCAACTAATGCCAAAAATGTTCATAATTCAATGCCTAATCTCGTGATATGCAAATCTATGCTTCATTTTGGGTTCATACCGCTGTCTAGAAACGGCTTTAATCAGCTTGTAATACTTGTAACTTACGAAATACAGATGTATGTATCACTGGCTGAAGGTCAGTGGTCAGTAGGGCCGTCTTTCAACCAGGGGGTTGGCGGTTCTATGCCCGACCAAGTCGATGTTTACCCGAGTAAGACGCTAGACACTGAGTTGCTCCCTGTAGCGCTGTAAGAATGTAATGATTGTAAGTCGCTTTGGATAAAAGCGTCAGCTAAAACGACATGTGATGTTATTCTGTAATGTTTCCGAGGGCAGAGACACAAGAACACACAGGAGGTGAAGTGGAAAAACTCTCTTTTATAGTAAATAATCTCACGAGGACGAGGAACACGGGAACAAAACAAGCAAACACAGAGTGAACACAGGGGGACGAGACACAGGTGGAAACAACAAAGGCGTGTGTGAAGGGAATGAGCAATGAGCGACGGGCAGACCACATGGACAGGAAGTGCAAGGACTTCAAAATAAAACAGGAAACAAAGACGCTAAAACCCAGACCGTCACATTATAAATTTCTTTTGTTTGGTAACTAATCTGAAACTTCCATATAAAGCAGCAATATTTATGTTTTTCAGAGCATCTTTGATGAGAGGAAGAAGTATTTGATATCTGCATAAAAATAAACACCTCATCCAGGAAATTTGAAAGTGGGCTTTTTCCCAAATTTAATTGTGTGTTAAGTCACCTCGACCCCCGCTTCGTAAAACCATGAATAAAGTGTGTTTTGGTGTATAACTGATATCTATCTAATGGTAATATTGCATTATAATAAGCTGTGTATGGATGCCATGTGTAACTCAATCCTCCATGAAGCCCTGTTGTTCAGGGGGGGAGGGGGGGGTCACAGTGGGGATGAACACTGCCTCCAAACCAATGACACAACATTGACACCCCCCCCCCCCACAGCTCTGAGGAAGGAAGTGAAAGAAACTACGAGGAGACGAGTCTCTGGATCTCACAGAAGTTTGATGTTCTTCTTTCAGCGCTCCGTGTCGCCAAGAGAAAACGTATGAGACAACATCATGACCTGTGGAGGAACCGTGGTTTACGAAATATGTGTTGTTTTCAATAATGTGGATGAGAGGAGAGGAGAGGAGAAGAGAGGAGAGGAGTGGAGAATAGAAGAGAGGAGAGGAGAGTAGAGGAGAGGAGATGGGATGGGAGGAGAAGAGAGGAGATGAGAGGAGAGGAGAGGAGTGGAGCGGAGAGGAGGTGAGAGGAGAGGAGAAGAGAGGAGAGGAGAGGAGATGGGAGGAGTGGAGAAGAGAGGTGAAGAGAGGAGAGGCGAATAGAAGAAAGGAGAGGAAAGGAGTGGAGAGGAGAGGAGAGGAGAAGAGAGGAGAAGAGAGGAGAGGAGAATAGAAGAGAGGAGAGGAAAGAGGAGGAGTGGAGAGGAGAGGAGAGGAGAGGAGAAGAGAGGAGAGGAGAAGAGAAGAGAAGAGAGAGAGGAGAGGAGAGGAGAGGAGAAGAGAAGAGAAGAGAAGAAGAGAGGAGAGGAGAGGAGAGGAGAGGAGAGGAGAGGAGAGAAGAGGAGAGTCCCGAAGAGAAGCCGGTCCCTGGAGGCAGGAACTGGAGGGACAGCCTCCATCTCTTCCTCCGACAGTGGCTCCATCCCATCACTCTTCAGGTGAGATTGTTCTTTCTAATGTGAAGACGGAGCAAGCGGCGTCATCACACTTCTTTATGTGTGGCGGAGTGAGGGCGGGCGAGCGAGGGTAAATCAAGAGAGAGAGAGAGGCGGAGGAACCGGAGGATGCTGATACACGTTAAACACAACGAGGGAACCGGCGCAATGGAGTCAATAACAATAATAGGATGGTAATGAATGGCCTATTTCTGCTTTTTTTCTTTCCCTGCAGAAAGGTTTATGTGGAATAAAACTGGGAGGTTAGCATAATCTGTGTTAATCCCCGCAGATTAAACAGATAAACACACCGTGATTGGCAGAGGCCTCGGCTCATTAACAATTCATTCATTAGCGATCCTTTTTTTTTATTTTTATGAAAAATGATCCCAAGGTAACACCCCTCCCCTCGGGCATGAATTCAACGTGTGCGCGGGTGGGAAACTGACGACGGACCCTGAATGCACCACGATTAAAGTCAATTGTATTTACATAGCAGACGGACAGAGAGGCAAAATACTGTCTTTTCATATTCTAGAAATAATATAAATATATGAAGAATAGGGGCGACTGTGGGTAGCAGGTCCATCCTTCAATCAGGGGGTTGGTGGTTCAATCCCCGCCCTAGTCCATGTGTCCTTGAGCAAGACATTAAACTCTGAATTGCTCCCTGTGTTTATGAATGTAACAGGATTCTACTAGCATCAGCTATATTAAATATAATATAATCTAATGATGTAAAGAATGGGTCCGGGAAAATGTTGAGCAGTTCAGGGTCCAGATGCTGAAATATGCTGACGGCTCTGGACCCTGAAGTATCCTTCCTTCATCAGCTAAGACCTTGTATACTCTGCTCTCGAGGTCTACAGGTACAATAAAAGGTGTATGCATGTTATTATGACACGTGAAGTGGTAGTCGGGTCATCTGTTTACTTAAAATGGAGTTACAAGTTCCGAATTATGTCCCAGATGTGGTTTTGAAAAAAAGTAGGAGACAAGAGGACCGAGGAGACAGGAGACAGCTATAGGATCTTAAACTAGCGTCCTTGTGACCTCGCTCCAGTTTCTGTCTTCCTACCCAGGAAATGTTTTAGAACTCAAGTTCCGCTCTTCTTTGGGATTTGGACTCAGATGCAAATAGTTTTATTTTCTATGACGAAGTAGAGGAGAACCTACAAACAAGAGGAGTAACTACAAACCAGAGAAGTAGTTAGGTGTTTTAGATAACACAGTGTAAGGAGGAAGGAGTCATGAAGGAGTCATGAAGGCGTCATGAAGGAGTCATGAAGGAGTCATGAAGGAGTCATGAAGGAGTCGCTCTTTACCGCATTAATTAACATAATAAGTACAGAAGTTATGCAAACTGCTGATGGGGAGCACACCAGAGAAAGGTTAGCTCTCCTCCTGAAGAGGAGCAGAGGACACACACACACTCACACACACACACACACACAAACACACACACACTATCATACACACACACACACATACACACACCTACACACACACAAATGCAGATACACAGATAATCACCCACGCACACACACCATCATACACGCACACACACACACACACACACACCGAATCACCTACACACACCATCACACACATGCAGACACACTGACAATCACACAAACACACACCATCACACACACACACCATCACAGGCACCCAAACAGACAATCTCAGATACATACACACCATCACACACACACACACACACACACACACACACACACACACACACACACACACACACACGCACACACACACACACACACACACACACACACACGTGACCTATTAGAAAACCTCCACTCTATGCCTCAAAACAGGAAGAAGAGAGAAATAAATAGATTCAGCGGAGGGCAAAACAAATATTTTGATTCATGCCGGAAAGAAATTTAGGAATCAGCTTTTTCAGAGAGCATAACGCTCTGACTGAGGGATGGTCAGGATGCATCATCGTCCCACATCACTTACATGAATACTTAACCATGAGACGTGTGCATTAATGCATGAGGCTCTTATGGTTAGATTATTTACTTTCCTTTATCTCCATTTCCACAGATAATTATGACGTTAGCGTGTAACCGGAGCCACGTGTGTGGCTGCTGGTTGCCTGGGGATGCAAAACCAGAGGGCAAATGCAATCCCAACAAATGTACTTCTCAGATCTGTGTGCTATTAATGACCAAAGGTCAGATATATAAATATGTACTTGGTGGAGAAACCTCACATTTTATGTTGGTAACAGTTTTAATTGTGTTGCTAAAGCTCGTTAATCGTCTGTATTGCTGCGTTGACACCAGCTCATTGCTCTGCTCCCCGGAGAAGGACGGGAGGGTGTTGAACGCAGCCCTCCGGCTGGCTCCGCCCCCAATCAGCACCACTGTATAAAAGGCAGCTGTCGTCATCGCCTCACCCGCTTCTGGTGGCTCTTGCCTGTTGTGCTTCCCCTTTTTTGCTTCCCCTATTTGACCTATTTGCTTACCTTTTGTTGCCTGTTTTGCTTCCCCTATTATGCCTGCTTGGCTTCCCCTATTTTGCCTCTTTTGTCTCCCCATTTTTACCTATTTGCTTCCCCTTTTTTTGACTGTTTTGCTTCCCCTATTTTACCTGTTTGCTTCCCCTGTTTGCCTGTTTGCTTCCCCTTTGATGCTTCACTTATTTTGCCAGCTTGGCTTCCCTTATTTTGCCTCTTTTGTTTCCCCTATTTTGCCTGTTTTGCTTCCCCATTTTTATCTATTTGCTTCCCCTTTTTTTGCCTGCTTGGCTTCCCCTATTTTGCCTCTTTTGTCTCCCCATTTTTACCTATTTGCTTCCCCTTTTTTTGACTGTTTTGCTTCCCCTATTTTACCTGTTTGCTTCCCCTGTTTGCCTGTTTGCTTCCCCTTTGATGCTTCACTTATTTTGCCAGCTTGGCTTCCCTTATTTTGCCTCTTTTGCTTCCCCTATTTTGCCTCTCTTGCTTCCCCATTTTTACCTATTTGCTTCCCCTTTTTTTGCCTGCTTGGCTTCCCCATTTTTACCTATTACTTCCCCTTTTTTTGACTGTTTTGCTTCCCCTATTTGCCTGTTTGCTTCCCCTCTGATGCTTCAACTATTTTTGCCTGCTTGGCATCCCCTATTTTGCCTGTTTTGCTTCCCCATTGTTACCTTTTTGCTTCTCCTTTTCTCCCTCTTTTCCTTCCCCTAGTTTTCCTGTTTTTCTGTCTCCATTATGCTTGTTTTTACTTCTGCTTTTCATGGTTTGGCCGTTAAATTAGTTCGCCATGTTTTGGCTTTTAATTGTTTTGTTTTAGATTATTTTTTAATGGTTTCCTTTAAACTTTCGGTTTGTTTTACTAAACACGCCTCTGGCCAAACATCAGTACCAAACCTCTCTCCTTAACACTTCTCCAACTACACATCGGGGTTGTTAAACTAATATCTTGGCGTGCGTTCCCCCGGCGCACGCTACATAGAGTGACGTATTAAATCTAAATTGTGTTTTTGATGTTGTTGCTATGACGACAGGATGGTAACCCCATGCAGGTCCAGGCTCCTGTTCAAGGGGGGTCCCACCTGCTAATGTAAGAGATAAGATAAGATAAGATAGTCCTTTATTAGTTCCTCAGTGGGGAAATTACAGGATCACAGTAGCATTGCTCACAAATGAATAAAAACAAATAATAAAATAGAAACAAGTGATATAAATAATATAAATAAGCATTATAAAAAAAAACAGTAGAATATTAATGTACAGACTGAATAGAAAAGTATAGATAAACAAAATGTCTAAGAAACCCTGCGAGGCCCCCGGGTAGAAACAAGTGCATCTACTATATTTCTGCTGCCGCTTCATTAAGAAGTTATTCAGAAGTTCTGACTAATTAATTCTCTATAATATTTTACTCCAGAAACCGAACGCTGTGGTCCAGACTCTGACCTCAGAACCAACCAGTCATCCTCAAAGACGGGGAACATCTTCTGCCACAAAGGCCCCGTCTGTGTTTTTTGTGTATATGCTCCAGTTGAAAGGTGAGGCCTATTACACGTAATGGGGCTGCTCTCCCCCCCGCTGTGACCCACAGTGGGTTGTTCTTCTCTTTTTATGAGGTAGTTGTCAGGAAAATAAATAAATAAATGAAAGCGTCGCCAGAAGAAAAGTAATAGCTGATGTTTGTTTTCGGAGCATCCGGCTTCCCGGCGTACTGTAATTCCTACAGTAAATAAATGTTTTTTTTCCGTGGGCACCTCGCTGTTCAGCCTTCTCGGGGCGATTCAAAATATATATATATGTATCTTTAAAGTATGGAGATGAGTACACACACACACACACACACACATGGCTCCACCACGACTGCTGTGGATGGTGTATTGTTTATTTTCTCGACGTCAAAACTGAATTAAACATCATTTTAGGGCGAGTGGCGGTGTGTATGGGGGATCTTGTGGGAGCATTTTTAAACCGTCAGTCGCTCTGTACCCGGAGCACAGCGGCCGCTCCCCAAAAACTTTCGAAATTCTATATTTCGTGACACGGAGACGGATAAAAAGGGAACAGCATCGCCCCTCGTACATTATCTCGCTCCTCTATCTGAGATTAAACAAAACAACAACACTTGGCTCGGTTCCCCTACAGCGTTCAGGAAAGAGCTCCAGTGTTTAACGGACAAGTACAGCTCTTTGTCCAAGAGCACGGGGAAGAACCGGCTGGAACCGGCTGGAACCGGCTGGAACCGGCTAATGGGGTCTAATGGCGTGTAATTTGACATCGTGAATCCGTAGGTGACGGCTAAAGTAATGCTTTTACGTCCACGTCAGGTCTATATTTACTATCTTCACTCCAGAACATCTGACCTGGGGGGTGTAGTTCCACTGTACACCACCAGGTGAAAGGCCTCATCTCTGCTGATCAGCGATTGGCTGATGGCGATAGAGCACGGGCCTCGAACTTATGGCCCGCGGGCCAAAGTATGCGGCGTTCATGGCGTGAATGCAGTGTTGGATTTTTGGATACTTTCATTGGATCTAAGTCTGCAATCATGTTCTGAAGAACCCGTTCAACTGTTCATGTTCTGAAGAACTCGTTCATGTTCTAAAGAACCCGTCCAACCTTTCATGTTCTGTAGAACTCGTCCAACCTTTCATGTTCTGAAGAACTTGTTCATGTTCTAAAGAACCCGTCCAACCTTTCATGTTCTAAAGAACCCGTCCAACCTTTTATGTTCTGTAGAACTCTTTCAACTGTTCATGTTCTGTAGAACTTATTTATGTTCTGAAGAACCCGTTGAACCGTTCATGTTCTGAAGAACTCGTTCATGTTCTGTAGAACTTGTTCATGTTCTGAAGAACCTTTCATGTTCTGTAGAACTTGTTCATGTTCTGTAGAACTCGTTGATCAGTTTATGTTCTGTAGAACCCGTTGAACCGTTCATGTTCTGAAGAACTCGTTCATGTTCTGTAGAACTTATTTATGTTCTGAAGAACCCGTTGAACCGTTCATGTTCTAAAGAAATCGTTCATGTTCTGTAGAACTTATTTATGTTCTGAAGAACCCGTTGAACCGTTCATGTTCTGAAGAACTCGTTCATGTTCTGTAGAACTTGTTCATGTTCTGTAGAACTCGTTGAACCGTTTATGTTCTGTAGAACCCGTTGAACCGTTCATGTTCTGAAGAACTCGTTCATGTTCTGTAGAACTTATTTATGTTCTGAAGAACCCATTGAACCATTCATGTTCTGAAGAACTCGTTCATGTTCTGTAGAACTCGTTCATGTTCTGAAGAACCTTTCATGTTCTGTAGAACTTGTTCATGTTCTGTAGAACTCGTTGAACCGTTTATGTTCTGTAGAACCCGTTGAACCGTTCATGTTCTGAAGAACTCGTTCATGTTCTGTAGAACTTATTTATGTTCTGAAGAACCCATTGAACCATTCATGTTCTGAAGAATTCGTTCATGTTCTGTAGAACTCGTTCATGTTCTGAAGAACCTTTCATGTTCTGTAGAACTTGTTCATGTTCTGTAGAACTCGTTGAACCGTTTATGTTCTGTAGAACCCGTTGAACCGTTCATGTTCTGAAGAAATCGTTCATGTTCTGTAGAACTTATTTATGTTCTGAAGAACCCGTTGAACCGTTCATGTTCTGAAGAACTCGTTCAAGTTCTGTAGAACTCGTTCATGTTTTGAAGAAAATTTCATGTTCTGTAGAACTTGTTCATGTTCTGTAGAACTCGTTGAACCGTTTATGTTCTGTAGAACCCGTTGAACCGTTCATGTTCTGTAGAACTCGTTCATGTTCTGTAGAACCCGTTCATGTTCTGAAGATCCCGTTCATGTTCTGTATTATAAGATGAGATTGGATCAGTTGTCATTTTCTTTATACTTGCTGCGTCGCGGCCCCACCAGCCTCGCCCTCCAGCCCCCAAGCAGTTTGAGATTTGGAGACCCACACAGGAGGGCTTTGGATCGGTACCGGATCCATTCAGAACCGCCCCACGTGACCTCACAGGCCCGCCATACATACACATCGTGTTAATTGGATACATACATGGATGCACGGGGAACGCGTCCTTTAGATGGTAACGGGCTAATGGAAATGGAGGCAGTCTAAGGAGGAGCACCAGGGAGACACGGGCGGTGTGCAGACGGTTTGATATTACCACCTAATTGATTAGTGGCGCATGCAGGGAGTCATGTGGTTTATGGTTTCCTGTAAAAGAGAACGGAGGAAATGAGAGAGCGTGAAGACGCTGATGTGATTGTCGGAGCCACGAGACGGAATATTTACACCGTGTTTGTCAAGTTGAGTTGTTATACGCACACGAGATGGAAGGCGGTTCACTTCAAATTCAGTATATTTTGTGTAGCCCGATATCAAAAATTTCGAATTCCCCTCAGAGGGCTTTACAATCTGGACACATAGACATCCCTGACCTTTGACCTCACATCGGATCAGGATGAACTCCCAATAAATAGATAAAAGAAACTCTTTCAGGGGGGAAAAAAGGTGAAGAAACCTTCAGGAGAGCAACAGAGGAGGATCTCTCTCCAGGATGGACGGGTGAATAGATGTCATGTTATATAAACACATTCAATGAGTATAACAGAGTATATGAATAGTTGGTTTTAGGCATGGATCACGATCCAGACCTCCACGATCCATGAGCATGCCCAATGAACATCCCATAATGTAGTCCTGATGGATGTCATGTCAATAATACCAATAAGCATCTCTTTCAGGTCCAGTGTCTAGGATCTTGGGGACTTATTGGCAGAAATGAAAGATAAATGAAATGAATGTTTTTATAAAAAGTTGTTGTATTTCCGGGATCTAAGAATGAGCCAATCACGTCCTCTTCTCAGAGCCACGTTGTACCGCTGGGTTCCTACAGTAGCCCAGGAAGGACAAACCAGACCCTGAGCAAAAGCCTTTATTTTGAGTTTACCTAACATCTTTGACATCGTTGGAAATTGAGTTGTTAGCGCAGAGGTTTTCAGTTGGTTGCAATCTTCAACCTCACCACAAGGGGGCACTAAGTCCCACATGCTGCTCCTTTAAAACAGGCTTCTGTATGATTGTTGAGTGTGATTCTTAAATAAAACCCACCATAACAAAAGTCAAAGAATAATTTGATACATAATACTATAATAATAATAATAATAATAATAATAATAATAATATACTAACCACATAATACGATAATAATATTATACTAGCCACATAATACGATAATAATAATATTATACTAGCCACATAATACTATAATAATAATAATATACTAGCCACATAATACTATAATAATAATATACTAGCCACATAATACTATAATAATAATATACTAGCCACATAATACTATAATAATAATACACTAACCACATAATACTATAATAACAATACACTAACCACATAATACTATAATAATACAATAACCACATAATACTATAATAATACAATAACCACATAATACTATAATAACAATACACTAACCACATAATACTATAATAATAATATACTAACCACATAATACTATAATAATAATATACTAGCCACATAATACTATAATAATAATTCCCTAACCACACAATACTATAATAATAACATACTAACCACATAATACTATAATAATAATATACTAGCCACATAATACTATAACTAGTAATGAGACTGAATCAAATGTCTGATGTCACGTTAACAGAGACATCATCAACCCGTCTCTGGCATTGACATTGGCCAGTGGCGTTATGCTAATTGCCTGCAATGCATTCTGGTCCTTCCAGACCACGGCTTGAAGATGAACCCATCATGTAAGTTCACACCGATAACTTCACGTTTTCGATAACTAAAGCATCTTTTTGTCGTCTCATCTCCCAGGAAGTGGCTCCACACGCCGATCACATCGCCGCCGCGTCTCGGGTATCAAAGGAGGAAGGCCAGAGGATCCATCCTGACGCATGAAAGGTTCTCAGATTATATTCTGAAGGGGTTAAAAGCTACATTTTCACTTCATGATTCTTCAAGACGGGTTAAACGGAGGTGGGTGTGGAGCTGTGGATGTTTTTATTGATTGATTGACTCTTGGCTTTGAGTCGGCTCGCTGCGAGCATACCAACGCTGAGAATCAACGTTCAGAGAATCAAGAATGCATGGATCTACACACACCATCACACACACACACACTCACACACCATCACACACCATCACACACACACACACACACTCACACACCATCACACACACGATCAAGCACTCACACCTCACACAAACACACACACCATCACACACTCATGCACCATCACGTACACACGCACCATCACATACACACACCATCACATACAAACACCATCACACACACACACACACACTCACACACCATCACATACACACACCATCACACACTCATGCACCATCACGTACACACGCACCATCACATACACACCAACTCACACACACACGCACCATCGCATACACACCATCACATACACAGACCATCACACACACACGCACCATCACATACACACACCATCACGTACACACACCATCACACACACCATCACATACACAGACCATCACACACACACGCACCATCACATACACACACCATCACGTACACACACCCTATCACATCCATAGACCATCACATACACACGCACCATCACATACCCACACACAGACACACACACACACACACACACACACACTCCCTCCATCGTGAAAGGACTTTATCGTGAACAATGGAAAACTTCCCTCAATTAAAAGTCCCTTTCTCATCCTCAGCTTTGATCTGAGCGTTGTGGAGGACTCTCAGATTGAGCATCCCCTTCTTTATGGTCCAATGGTGCTCCCTCCTCCCTCCTCCCTCCTCCCTCCTGGTGGAACGCTTTAGTTCCCCACGGTTATTGTGCCATTGGTTATCCCGCCTGACGTAGATGCATAGTTCCCATACCGGCGGAGCAAATTACACCGGATTGAAGATGGAGAGAGAAAGAGAGAGCAAGAGAGAGAGAGAGAGAGAGAGAATGGGAGATTAAGAGAGAGATGGTCTGGAGAGAGAGAGAGAAACAGAGAGGGGGGGAAGTACAGAGAGATTGAAGGAATGACTTGCAATCTGGAACGAACAAGGCTCTCGTCTTCTCTCTTTGCAACTACACACACACACACACACACACACACCATCACATACACACTCCATCACAAACGCACACTCACACAAACGTGCACTACGCACACACATATGCACACACACAGACTATCACACACACACTCACACACCACCACACCATCACACACACACACACAGTCACACACACTCATATCACACACACACCATCACATACACACATACCATCAAACACACTCAGACCATCACACACACACCATCACACACACACACACAGTCACACACACTCATATCACACACACCATCACATACACACACCATCTCACACACACACACCATCACATACAAACGCACACACACTAACACACACACACACACAGAGTCATGCACACACACACCCACACACACAGTCATGAACACACACACGTGTTGTCATATCCCTGTCATAGTAGTATTTAGTTGGATATTCCCTCCCCCCTCATCCGCAGTGGAGACCTTGGTGGTGAACGGTGTCAAACATGTTGGAGCTCCTTCTGGTTCTACATGTGCGATGCTGATGTGAAAATACTAAAATATATATAAATATCAGACGTGATGCGCTGCTGACTCAGAGTGGAAGTGCTATCTCGTTACAGAAATAGTGCACATGAGTCAGAGTGGTCGGAAACTATAGTGTGAACGTTTCCAGCGTTTCATCTCCCCCAAGGCTTCAATTTTGTTTTATATCTTTAACAACAATACCAACATTATTTTATTATCTTTTATTTAGATTTGTGTTCATTCAAATAAAGAGTGTATCCCCAATTCATGACCCCAGTCACAGCTCATAGAGGGAAACTCAAGCCCTGGGACACTTGCCTCTGCTGTCTGACTGAGTGGGATGAGGAGATCAATACTCGCCTCATCGGTGGATCAATACTGAGGTGGCGGCGTGAGGTATTTAGCCTCACTCAGGATCAGTTTGTTGCAGAGGAAACAAAAATCCTCCGTCAAAAGGTTTCCAATGTCTCAGTATTATGACCACAATAAGGTTATTACTAGATGTTACACACACACACACACACACGCGCACACACACACACACACACACACACACACACACAATCCTCTCTGAAAAGCATCTATAGCACACACAATACTACAATTATTAGTTATTCCGCCTATTTTAATTATTCATTTTATTTGTATTATTTGTTTTCAATTATTTTCTATGCAATCTATTCATTATTATCCTTATTTCCCCTCTTCTTTATTTTTATTTTTTTCTTGGAGTGAGCACCAGTTGATGTCTGTTGTTCTTTGTGTACCTGAATATCACGTGTACCAAGGCTTATATAACTGAAAAAATAACGAAGGTGAGTGTATGAAAATAAATATTGTTATGTTGTTGAAATCTAAATAGAAAGTGAGTAAAAAAAAAGAACAACAAAAAAAGGCTTCCACTGCTGATCTAGAATAAAATCCAGAGACAACAGTAATATTTTGATTAGCAACAATTCTAATTAAAATTCCTCACTCGCCAAAACGGTAATTCTTTATCAACAATTACATTTTGTAATCGTGGAAAATGTGATCTGTACCTTAATTACAACTCGGCAGCTTTAATCATCGACTTGTCCTCCAACTCAACGACACACATCTTTAATTAAATTACTCCCCGTTTGACGTTGTTATGCGTTCACCTTTCATTCGACAGCAAAGGAGAGATGACATTCAACAAAAGTCCCCCAGAGGCAACTCAATGTCGAAATTGCTCTACAAATTTTTATCTTTCAAATTACCACTTTTGGCTAATTTAAAAAGTAGCATTTTTGAAACATCAGTTCCTCAATTGAAAGCTGCATGGGTGAGAAGACGTCACGGGATGTCGTGTGAATCACCGTAATTCTCCTGCCTTGACAACGCAGAGCGATAATTGCTCACCCTTACTCCAAGTGTAAAGCATGTTTCCTACAGCGATCCCCCCCAGAGAGCCCCCGGAAGGTAGCCCCCCCTGATCTGTGCACATGCTGCACAAAAGCAGCGCACTGTTGGACACTTATTTACCACACACACTCACACACACACACATGCGGGTGTCAGCCTCGCCTTTGATCGTCACGGCGATCCGTCCCCGCGCTCCGTCCTCTCCGCGCTGTAAGCAAACATGAAAACACCGGCGTGCGGCGTCTTTATTCGTGAGATAGACGTCTCCGGTGGGCTTTCCTGCTGCGCGTCTTTGTTCCTCTCCCTCGGTGGAGAAGCTGCTATCTGCAAAAACATGCTGATGTTGTCTGTGTGTTGCCTTCTACACACAGCCAAAGGCACAACACACACACACACACACACACACACACACGTAATGTCCAACGGGCTGCGTGGGGTAAATATGTTTGGAGCCATCGCTCCTCATCATCTAATCAAGACCGGGCCTTCAGGGAGCACGCCGGCTTCTTCCCCTCGTCATACGTGCTGATAACACAAATCTCCCACAATGCCCTTCACCACGCGCAATCCACATCTCAGAGGCGAAGACTCAAAGTAAAGTGCTGCTTGGCGTGATTTTTCTTGTTTTTTCTTTCTTAAGGTAGATAATTGATGTGTTTTGTGGGGTTTTTTCATCGCCGCTATTATTCCTTCTGATTATTCGGCTCGTATACAAATGTCTAATTATCAGCGCCTATACTGCTTTTCTCTGAAAGCCTTGTTGACTTACAGCTATTGTCCACCTGTGGCCCAATCAGGGCTGTTGCTTTCGTGCAGAACAGCTTCATCCACTGCGGCAATGAGTGTGATGGAAAGGACACTTGCGGGACGAGCTAAACTAGGACCAATATTGATTGCTGTAAACTTTTATGGAACAGGAGTTGTGTTTAATAGGCAGTTTAGGGAGTTTGGCTTAAAAACAACAACATTTAACCACAAAGTACAATCCTCCTGCCGTGTCTTTAAATCTAACGCGCTCTCTACTCATCTATAGGTCACCATCCTCTCTTGTGATAGTCTTTTTCTCTCTTATTTCCATCCCTGTGTTGTAAGTGTAGTGGAAGATTTTCTCTGTTGATCTGGAAAGAAGGAATGAAGTCTCCGGATCAAAATTGCCTTCATCTGTTTTCATCCTTGCAAGGAGGAGAAGTCCATCACAGCTTCTCAGGGAACTCTGTGACACGAGATTCAACAAACAACAGTCACAGTCTTCTTTATACAGATCCAGGTTATACCTCCTGGCCCCGGTCTAACAAACGTAAGTGTTGATTCTGAATAATATGAAACTTTAAAAAAGTCCTCTCTCCTACATCCTGAAAGCTCAGCTCCTTATCTTGATCGTACCCCCGAGAACTTGTATCTGCTCCCCCTAACACTACTTGGATCCTAAACCCCCCGTAGTGAAAAGTCATTAGTTTTATAACGGCTGGCTGGTCCTTCCCTTATGTTCCCACTACCCCAAATCCCTCTCCCAATAAACTACTGATCACATAAGCTATACTTTCACATAATATGACATTACTATATTTAACCATTACATAATGTAAGTGTAGTAGATGTGGAGTCAGTTTCCTTCTTCCGTGTTGTATCGCTTACCTCCACCGGTACACGGTTATTTACGATTACGACAACGCCAAAAAAAAGACAATGATTGAGGAAAACGTGTGTATATATTTCCAGTTAAAACCCATATCTGAGTCGGTACATTCAAATTAAGTGAATGTGTACGGCTCCACATTGCCCCGTGTAAAGTAATATTTGGTGTTGGTGGAGAATGACCACGGTCGTGGTTTAAAGATTGTCGATAGCTTATTGGAAGGAATTCGCAATCGAAGCCTCGGATTCCGTTCACCCACCAATGTCCTCTCCACGCCGACATCACGCTACTTCGTCCTCTGCTCCCGACAGACGCGAGTCATAACTCCCACAATCATTCTGAACATAAAGATACGAGGGCATTTTCCAGAAGGACTGACGCCGTCATTTTTCTTAACAGCACAGTCTCCAAATTTGCCTCCGAGGGTAGCGACACAGATTAGTAACTGAAATATCAAGCTGCCATTTTTCTTCCCGGTGACAGCATGCAAAACCTTCTCCTCCTCTGCCTTTTCCTCCGCCATTTGTTGACCATCAATCAACATCCGTCCACCGTGGAATGGAAAGAGATCCATTTCTCTGACAGGCGCTAACCCACATGCTTTGCTAGCTAACGATTTGGATGGATGCTTTTTAGGTTTCTCGCCAACGCAGCAACACTTTCACTTTGCGGTGAGTACACATTGATCAATGCAAACTCCTCGTTTGAGTTATCCAGTAAAGGTTGTAGCCTGTTGTACATGTGTGGTGTGAATAGCCCTTTATTATACAACATAATGCTATCACACTATGCACGAAAGTACGTGTCACGGAGTTTAGCTTTATTGTAGATACAGCAGCATCTGTAGAGACCGCATTGATTGATGGATTGATTGATTTTTTTTGCACAGAAAAATCATAATGATCGACAGTTGTGTTAAATATAAATATATCATTGACAACTACTGACTAACAACAGGCTGTGATTTGACAAAATTCAACTAGACGACTAACTCACACGCGGTCAACATAACGCTGTAATCTCCTAAACTCGTAATCTTCTAATCTTCACATGAAAGAAATCCAACTGTGTGGTCCGAAGTGGCTGAAACAATCAAAATGCAACAGCAACAGAAAGATTGCTGACCCGGCGGTGTCCAGGGATCAAACCCCCGGTACACGGATTTTGAGGCGAGGGTGCAAATTATTGTCTTATTTCTGCTGCTTTGGATTTAATCCAATAGATAAACAATCAGAAGGAACATGGACCGTGGATGGAGCTCTCTCCTTCTCGGTTCACTGGCACTGCAGTGACTTACTATCACCTCTAGAGGAGCCAGTGAGACATCGTAATGGGACTTTGCTGGTTGACAGTAGACATCTGATTGTTTGGTGTAACGTCGACACACTGGTATTTTATCACTATTTGTTCATAATTGTTTTATTGTTATTCATTTTTGGCCAGATTGTACACGTTACATTCAATTCTATTCTAATAGTAGTAATAATAATAGTAAAAATAATAGTGAACATGTAGATAGTGTATATGTTAGACCCACTTTTTAATGACATTGTGTATAATATAGTCAGCTAGGACTGTATATAAATACAAAACATGCAGTTCTCATTCATCCAAGAAAGACTTTTTGATATATTGTTTGATGATATATATTATTAACATCAAGTTATAAAGCTGGCTCTTACAAACCCAATCTTTTAGTGTAGAGTAGACGTACTGGTTTTAAGGCACCCTGGGAGAGTTTTTGATGATGTAATAACCTTTGTCATGTCTAAGACAACTACAGTTACTTGTGTTCAAACAACTCTCCCTTCGCTCTTTTATACCCGGCTATTATTTGACGTAGACGTGATCATGTGCCGGCGTCAATAACAACAAACCAGCTTTCTTTACCGTGTTGTGACTCTTTTTCATGTCTGATTACACGGCGCAGTTGATTCGTCTCATTTCAGGGATGAGCGGGACTGAGATGGCGGCGCTGTGATTCGGGGGGCTCGCTACCATCAATTCAATTCAATTAGTTTTAATTAGCGCAATGAAGAGAAAGAGGGAAGAAAAAAAGCAAACAACCTCACAGGGTCCTCCAACAAAGCAATGAATTACTCACAAGTGAACGCTTATCAAATCAGCCGGCTTTGTATGTGGAGAATATTAAATCAAGTCGCTGGAAGACATACGACTGGAATGAGTTGTGCTGATATTTAAAAAGCCATGAAATCCCTATTGGATTCAAACCCAGCCACGATAACAGGCTGGCGGGTATTTGATGATATTTGGTGTGTTATGCACTCGGTTGACATCTGTCAGCTGGGAGACATTTTTTCATATTCTTTTAGATGTTGCCTTTGAATGGATAACACGTGTTGCATCATACAACGTTCATTCACTAAATATATCCAACGTTGAGCGGAGTGACCTGTGTTTAGTGAAAGTAAGGGCTTGGTCGTAGACACAGGAGCCCTCTGCGATGATCACTTCTATATATCAGGAGCCATTTGTCAGGTTGTCATCTTCGGAAACAAACCTGCAGTTCTGCATCATGACTTCGTCTAACGCTGCAGTTTTCTAAACTTTTGGGCTCGTAATTTAAGAATAAGTGGTGTTTGCTGAAGGCCATGAGTTGTGAGAAGTTCTAGGAAAAGAGTGATTACGCACGCTAACGCTAGATTGTTTTCATGGGAGTAATTACTCCCAAATGTATTTCACATTTTTATGAATATTTTCAAGCAGAGCAGGTTTCCTTCTTTCTTACTCAAATAATTATCTTCATTATTATATTGTTTTGTCCATTGTTATAGATTTGATCAGGTATCACATTTCAACATATTTGAATACGTAAACATGACTTAAAGGGTCAGAAAGTTGCTTTTCTTTATTCAACTATTCATACACTCTGTTATACTCAATGAGCGCTTACTTCTGGTCATTGAGTGCTTTTTTATGGTCACATGACATCTCTTCTTCTGTCCATCCTGGAGAGGGATCCTCCTCTGTCTCCTGAAGGTTTCTTCACTTTTACCCCCTCAAAGGTTTTTTAAAAATATTTCTTGAGAGTTTTTTCTGATCCGATGTGAGATCAAAGGTCAGGGATGTTGTATGTGTACAGACTGCAAAGCCCACTAAGGAGAATTTGTAATTTGTGATATCGGGCTATACAAAATAAACTGAAATGAATATTTCAGGAATAGTTTTACAGCGGAAGGTGACTTCAAGTTGGAAGCTAAAGCTAAAGCGCTACAAATCAGTCCGTCAACTAATGTTTTGAATCGATCATCTAAATAAATTAAAAAAACCTTTGGCCCGGTGGTGTTTAACACCATAGCAACATCGAGGAAAACAGCTGGTGACAATATCGCGATCCTTTGTCTCATTATTATCGACAGGATATAGCGGAGGGATGAGAAATATGACCGACGTCGGTTGTTTTCTTCTCATTACCTACTTACTGAACCTTTAAGTTTGAGGACTTACAGGACTAACACCTTTATGATATCCTTCAGTGGCATATTTGTGGCCATCTACTTTCCACAATACTCTTGAATTTGATATTTTGGCCTGAGACATTCACTTCTAGGAGGTGCCACTTTTCTTCTGACAGGCTACCCTCGCCCCACGCTGCTCAATAGCTCTGTGATTGATGCGCCACCTCTAGATTCATCGCCTTTGATTCCTCCGTCGACACACACACACACCTCGCCGATGACGTGAACAGACCTTTAAAGGCAGAACTCTCTGATGGCTAGATGGATGGGATGCACTGTAAAGTACACTCCAAAGGCATATTATTGATTCACGTGTCAATAACGTGTGCGTGGTCAACGGTTCCCAATGGTTTACTGAATGATCACTAAGACGTAAAGTAGCCATTTATGGTGTTGATTTAGAACGCGTAACGTTTATCGGGGTTTGTACGGTCATGGAAAACCTGGAAAAGTCATGGAATTTTAAAATGGTCATTTCCAGGCCTGGAAAAGTCATGAAAAAAACTTAAATCATAAAAAGTTTGGGAAAAATCATGGAAATTTGTTATAATCACATGTTCATTTACGCAGAGTTTGAAATAATTAAACATTTTGTTTAAAGAAAGACGCTCAAAATATAAGCCAGCGATAGTTCTCAATACACAACATTTTCTACAGTTTTTATGTTTATACCGAGATTTCCGTTTGGTCATGGAAATTTGGTTTAAAATCATGGAAAAGTCATGGAAAAGTCCTGGAAATCCACTGGTCAACATGTGTAAGAACCCTGGTTTATACACAATGGAAATATAATCGTTGTAGGACTTGTAGACGCCACACCGATAAGGATATGCCCGGTAAATGAGGAGAGGAAGAAATACGTTTTTACCGTGGCAATTTGTTGACATGATGAGGAACCGTGTTGCCACGTCCCCCGCTGAGCAGAGCAGAGCAACAGATCCCAGAGAGGCCCCGAGCGGCGTCGGACATGATGAGGAGAGCTAATGAAGAGAAAGTGAGAGCAGCGGCTTCGGCTTCAAACTGTCTCCCCGACTCCAGTGACAGCCTCCTCCGTCCAGATCAAATGGTCCCAGTTGGGCATGGGAGATCTTGTTGTTGTTGTTGTTGTTGTTGTTGTTGTTGCTGTAATGGTAATGCAGTCTTACGGATGACAGGTGATGCTGCTGCAGAAAGGGGATGGCTTGGCTAAAGGCCAATCTCTGCTGTTGATTATAGCGTCTGATACACATTTAATTAACTGGGAGAACACAATCTGGCACTGCTCCTTACACTAATAAAATATTGGGAATCCAGTTGGCACACACACAATTAAACAACCGTGGAAAGCTGGATATGAAGATTTTTTGAGAAAATCATTCATGTTCCATTTGAATTAAAAGCTGTGGCTCTCAGCCTCACCACCCTGGTCCCGCCCTTTGGATTAAAAAAACATTATTAATATACGTGATACTTTGGATCTACAACGTATGGTATACAGGGTGGGAGAGTTACATATTTTTTAGGGCGCAATTCCCCCCCCCCCCACTGATTGAAATCCAGGGGCATTTAAAAATACATTATATTTAATAAATATATTTATTCAGGCTTATATGAGCAATTGTCGTACAAAATTGGCAATAATAAGACTATTAGGCAATAATAAGACGATTAGGCATTAATAAGACTATTAGTCAATTTATTTATTTATTAATTAAACCGTAGTCTAAAGATTCAAAGTGCTTTAAACAAAAAAACAAAATGAAAACATAAATCAGTTAATCATATTCAACTTTATTCTTATATCTTTGAGGTTATTTGTTATTATTACATTTTGTAACAACTATTAACAATTCTAACTTATCGTATAACGTGTGTTTTCGACGCTGATGTTATTAATCACCTATTTAGTCCTCTTTCATCTTTATGAGTCTGTTTAAGTACACTGAAGAGGATTACGCAATTTATATGGAAGAAACTTTGTTTTATGTTGTTTCTTCCCCCACCTTCGGGATAATGCACTGCTGTGTTTACATAACTGCCCATAGAAATGTCTGAGGGTGTATAGTCAGTCATTAGCAGATAACAGCAGCCGTGTACCTGATAGTTATATCCCAGCACATTGTGACTCATTAGCGGAGGCTCCGTTTTGCCTCAGCTAGCCTGTGAAAGCCTGCCAGCCTCGATTGCCTATAATATTATCGGAGGCAGCTGTGGCCATCCCTCAGGACCGGCAGCATGTTGTTGGGGAGATGCTGTCTGTGTATTGGGCGATAATATAGATTATTTTTCATTTGATTTATGTTGCTATTTATTATTATTTTAAATCACTTACTGGTTTATCTTCATACATATTTTCATCTTCTTAGTCCACTCATTTTTATATATTTTTTGGGGTGGAATTCCTACAATCTCCCCTGCCTGTCAGGTGCGACCACTCACGGGGGGAAGTGGAGTATTTTGAACATAATAATCCCGCAGCGCCCTCTCATCCTCCTCCCTCGCCCCGGGGTGAAGTAGCCTTCTCCAGCCGAAGAGGGGCGTGTCTCCGTGGGCCTCCTCCTCCTCCTCCTCCTCCTCCTCCTCCTCCTCCTCCTCCTCCTCCTCCTCCTCCTCCTCCTCCTCCTCCTCCTCCTCCTCCTCCTCCTCCGTGCTGCTGCTGATGCTGATGCTGTGTCTTCGAGTGGATGCAGGTGGGAGATGCGTCAAAGCACCCAGAAACACCCACAAGCATCCGCCAGAAACCCCGGCGACGGAACCACCACAATAAAACAACCCGGCGACACATCCCAATGAGGGTCTTTTAGTTTGAAAAGAAGACTCTGGAGTCGCGCGCCCCCACGCGCGGCTGGCTTGACGTCGGGGATGCAGGTGGAGCGAGTCGGCCAGGACGTTCACATCTGTCTTGAAGGAGAGAGAGAGGGTGGGGGGGGGATAGAAAACCTGCGTTGTGGTCTGCTCAACGCTCCGGATAACAAAAGGAGAAGCGCAGAGGCGGCAACTGCATCCGAGCTTTACATCCTGGGATATTTACAAACCCCCCGCAGGACTGGGGAATATTATCGGAGGATTGCCGCAAAACACAAGTAAGGACTTTTCTCTTCTTTGCCCGTGACTATCTGCTTCTAGCTGTGAGGATGTGCCACTCCGCGCACACATGATAACACACAATAACGCACAGTGTGCACTGTGTGTCGCTGAGCGGGAGACCGGGGCAGCGCGCGGTGCGTAATGGGTCAATAGTGGGAGGCGGAGTGGATTCCGGGGTCCGCTGTTTGTTTTCCTGCAGCTCCGGGAGCACACACGTTGAATCTGGTGTGTGTGTGTGTGTGTGTGTGTGTGTGTGTGTGTGTGTGTGTGTGTGTGTGTGTGTGGGTGTGTGTGTTGGGGTGTAAATGATGGAAGCCACGCGTTGACAGCGGTGTCTGTTAGAGTGTGGGAGTCCGGGCGCACGCACGGAACCAGAATATGACATGTGCCATGGGCGAAAGTCCAGTTGTGTCACCGTGCGCGCCGTGGATGTGATACGCAGACGACTTGTGTGTGTTTGTGTGTGTGTGTGTGTGGGGGGGGGGGGGTCGCGTTTTTTTTTTTTACTTCAACAGCTCCTGGTTCAGAATCCAAAATGAGCCTCAAGTGAGACCACGCCGTGTGTCTGTGTGTGTGTGTGTGTGTGTGTGTGTGTGTGTGTGTGTGTTCGTGTTGATGTGGCTTGCTTCTCACGCGCGCGCGCGCGTCTCACTTCTCCGACACTCTGAATCCCTGCCACTACACACATTGAATGGCATTTTAACCACTCGAGATATGATTTATGATTTTTGGCCATCACCCGGTGTTTTTTCATCTTTTTATTATATATATATATATATTGTTGTTTATCATTTGCAATGAAATGCTAGAATAAAGTGTTGGTGACGCGGGAGCGAGGCCACCGGAGGGGATACTTTCTGCACTGTAATTGGCCGTTGAAGGGCAGAACGGCTGTGATCTGACCCTGTGTGCTGTTAATGCTATTAGAAAAAGTGTTTTCTCTAAGTAAACGTCATCAGCCCGAAGTGTTAGTAATTATTGCATTATGGGAATGTGTGTGTGTGTGTGTGTGTGTGTGTGTGTGTGTGTGTGGCTCTGTATCACACCGAGCACACTGCGACTGTGTATATGCGACTCCTGCGCCACCTTGTCTCCAAACGCCCACTGGGGTGCGTAACGGTGTCTCTCTCTCTACACACACACGCGCACACACACACACACACGCACACACATTGGAACCAGAAGATAAATAACGATCCATGCACGCATGTAGATCTCTGATTATGGGATTCAGGAGTCAGGTTGTGGGGTTAGTTGTAGTGAAACGGAATAAACTGAGCTGAGGGTGCAGTGGATGGAGAGCAGACACCATATGGAGTCCTTTTAAAGGGGACACTGACCTATTCTGCCTTCTTTATGCTAAAGCTGTGTGAATGTGTCATTTAAAAAGAAGAAAAAATCTGCATATTTATAATTTTTCTCGAAACCACTTCTCTGATTAAAAAAAACCTGTCAGTAATACAATTTGTATTTAATTCTAAATACTTTGCTGACAGTGTAAAAAAGAAGATGTTGTGGCGTCGGAGTGAAACCGAGGCTGTGATTGGCTGTCCTGAGGTCACTGCTTGAAGGGAAACACAATGCGGTGTCAGGATGATTGACCAGGCGCAGCAGGTGGAGGCGCTGGCTGTCTTGTTAATGCAAGAGGAGCTCTGTCCCGGCAATCAGGCGAGGTCATGTGACTCATTTCCGGGTCATTTTTTTCATGCTCGGTCTCATATTTCCAGGAGTAAAGGTCCACGTTGAGGGCCTTTCAAAATAATTGCCTTCCTCTTTTTTTCTTTTTTTTGCGTCAGTGGGCGGCTTCATTATCGTTCAACCAGAGAACTACAGAAGCGATTTTTGCTTTTTCTTGAGCGCAATTTGGCATCCGGTTGAGAAATCACAAAAATGACTCCGCCATCAATCCAGTATTAACGAGTTTAGACAATGGCTTTAGAAATACCTAAATGGCTTCTCGCCTTCATCGCTGGCAGAAAAATCGTCCCCGTATATGAATCCACTTTTGTTCTCGGAGCTTTCAGAGCACTTCATGAAGGGTGCTTAGCGTTGCCTTTGTGGCTGGAGATGACTTATAATATAATTGCAAATTCCCCTGCAATTTGAATAATTTCTCCAGACTCTTTTTTTCACCGTTTTTTTTACGCGGCGAGAGAAGACTTCAGCTTTTCAAACTTCCAAATGCTTAGCGTATCGTAGAGTATGTGCGTGTGCAATAGATCCGGTTTGCTAGAGTTCATCTCAGAGGATGGACTTGATGAGAGAGCTGGATCTCATGTGACTCAGGAGATATTCGGTTCTCTCATGCCGGGTATATTTAGGCCGAGCCCTCCGAGCGGCTGTCAGATCAGAGGCGTCAGTCAGAAACCGGATCTCTAGTCGCGGGGCAGTGTTTTGAGCGGCTGTCATCTCCTTCTGACCGAGAACAGAGGCGCTGTCTTCCATCTCACCTCTATCAAAACGGGTTAGGGTTAGGGTAATCAAAATTTTACTGTTTTTGTCCGTGTGATGAGGGGGAAGATTAGGGCTCATTTTCCCGCCATTTTTCTGTCACCGGCTCATTCTCTCGCCATTTTTCCATCAGCGGCTAATTTTTCCATCACCGGCATATTCTCCCGCCTTTTTTCTTGGCCAGCTCATTTTCCCGCCTTTTTTTTTACCACCGGTTCATTCTCCCGCCTTTTTTCTTCGCCGGCTCATTCTCCCACCTTTTTTCTTCGTCGGCTCATTTTCCCGCCTTTTTATACCACCGGTTCATTCTCCCGCCTTTTTTCTTCACCGACTCATTCTCCCGCCTTTTTCTGCCGCCTCCTTTTAATCGATCATCAGAGAGTAGAAGTTGGATTTAAAGGTCTTGTCTTGTCTTAAGAGATGGCGTGGATGGATTTGTGTGAGGAAGAGAAAAGGAGTGGGGGGGGGGGGGGGGGCGTAGACACAAGAGAAACAACGTGGAAAGAGAGGATCCAGCATGGCCTCCATCAATGCCATCAAGTCACTTCCCTTTCCTCCCGCGTGGCCACGGCATCATTATGATCTCTAAATTGGAGACATGATGGTACCAGTGGAGTTCAAAGCTCTTGACAACTTGCCTTCGGTCTTTCTAATGAGGAAAGAGTTGGGAGACTTTGGGGGATGTAAATCCTGGATTCATGCCACATCTACTCCATTCTACAAAGATCGGGTCATGAATTCATTCAAGTTAGTCTGAATCTGGGGTGAGTTTTTTTTCTAAATGTAATCCCAGCCCCCTTTTCACACATCTGAGTATACGCTCAAAAGCAGGGCAATGAAACTAATGAACACGTTCTTCGTATCGTCTCTAGTGGGATGATTTGAAATGTTCCCATTGACATCTTTCACGAGTAAAAAGGCTCAGCTTGCATTTCTTAAACAGAATATTCGGGAGCATCAATAATAGAGACGTACAACAGACATTTCACCCACTTTGTCATCTCAGCATTTTGTCTCTTTCTGGCATCTCCTCAAACGTCATCACAAGCTCCTTGAGGACTTCTGTGTCTCAAAGCAGCCGCGAGCGAGCTGTTTAAACAGAATTACTCCGACATAAAGGCAGCCGCTGTGTCTCAGGTTTAAAAATATCCATATGTTCCCACTTGGAAGGCCAAGTTGTGGATGAAAACGGGCCAACGCAACCTCCCTGTTGATGATGATGCATCGGGCTCACCTTGTACCCGTCTCTCCCAGGCTATGCTAACGTGAGCATCCTGTTTCAAAGTGGAGCAGGTTGCATAACACGGATGTGGGACAGCGTACGAGTTTGATGCTGATAATTGAAGAGGAGTGGAGTAATCAAACTAATCCTTATGCTGTCTGCATTGTCTGTTTCTAGTTTATATCATATGCATTATTTGCATAAATATGACTTTGACTTTATAGTATCGTACAACAAGCAAGTGCAGGCTCATCAGTCACTCATTAATTTAATTACGCAATAAATGCATAATAAAAATTTATTATGCATTTTATGATAATTTATCGATTTTTTGAGATTTTTTCTCGTTGGAAGATGTTGGGAATGCAGACAATCAAATATTAAATAGTAAATGTGCTTTTTCCTCCCTATAATTATTTGTGTATTCAAATCAATTAAAAAATAAAAAAAAGAAAAAAAAAGAAAAATTATCATAAGAGGGCAATACTTTACAGTCAGTGACACCCACATCAGATCAGGAACTAACTCCCCAAAAAGCAGAAACGGTAACATTTCACGCGTGAACAGTGTCAACATACACTACCGTTCAAAAGTTTGGGGTCACATAGTGCTTTTTTCCCTTTTTTCAGTTTTTTCCAATGAAAATGACATTAAATTAATTCGAAATACTTTCTATACATAGTTAATGTGTAAATGACTATTCTGTTTGTTAATGAAGTCTCTACAGAGGTGTGTAAAGGCCCATCTCCAGTTTTGTGTTATTGCCTTAGAAGACTAGCAGAGGGTTAGAACCCCCTTGAAACCCTTTAAAAAAAATGTTTATAACTTTTTATTTTGCATTTTCCAGAAACAGATTATTCCTTAACATTGAAACCCTTTTTATGTGAGCGCAGCTGAAAACAGTTATGCTGGTGAGAGAAGCTCTAAAACTGGCCTTCCTTTGAGCCACAAGTTTGAAGAACAGCATTAATATTTACAATGAAAATCATTATTTCTAACCTCGTCAATGTCTTGAATATATTTTGTATTAATCTTGTATTCATTTAATAAATAAAAGTGTGAGTTTTCATGGAAAACACAACATGTTCTCGGTGACCCCAAACTTTTGAACGGTCGTGAACACGGACCCACGCCGTGTCGTCTGGCTCCCAGCAGCTTGAGGATCTGTACATTTTGCTCCCAGCGAAGTCCCCTTAAGAGCGTTGTTATGCCCCCCCCCCCCCGTATAAATCCATAATCCTTTTGTCTGTCCTGTCTTGAAGGAATATTTATTTTCAGAGCTGCCCGATAAACACAAGTCGTCCTCCCCAACCCGAGTCGCCGCCACACGCCGAAACCTCCGGCACGAAATGTAATCCGTCCGTCCGTTTCCAATCCCAGAATGCACCTGTTCCTTTGCACTCTATTCAACCAGCTGGGAATTGGGTCTGGATGGCGCCCCACCTGCGAGGCGCATTCAGTGGGGGGGGGTTATGATATTGAGATAGCATCAACCCGCTGAGACCGTCAAAACGCACAATGACCACTTCGACCGCGGAGAGAGGGAACGGCTTCGGCGGGGGGCACAATGGGCCTTTTAAAAAAAATAAAAGGTGCCCCCCCCCACACACACACACACACACACCTCGCCCCCCCCCCATCAGACTTCTCTTGTCACCGATACGACGGTTTTATCTCCTCCACCGGCGCCATTCATCCCGTGGAACTCTCGTGTGGAGCGCCCTCGACGGGTCAAACCATTATGGCGATGAGCCGGGGGGGGGGGGGGGGGGGGGGGGGCGAAGGCTGCTGACCGCCATTTTGTTATTCAAAAAGAGAAAACACAGCAAGGAAATGAGCACTCGAATGCAATCCCATTCAGCTTTATTGTTTAAGTTTTTATTGTTGTTATGTATCTCGCTTTCATGAACAAACGGTATTTACCACACTCTGCTTTTCCTGTTTTTGTTTTGGCAGAGCAAATTGAATGTTTGATAGCTTAGGTGCTAATTTCTGTTTGCGCCATATGGTCGGCTCCCAACATTAGTTTTGATAGCTTCCTCTTTTTTTTTGTTGAAGCCGATTTCTTTTGTGTTGTTGTTGTCGTCGTTGTTGTTATTGTTCGTCAGGGGCAAATGAGCCCCGCGTCACTTTTGGGGCGCCGCATTCACACTTTGAAGGGAGGAATTTAGAGACGTGAAGGGTGAAGGTGTCTAAATGATGGTAAGAGGAAAGGAGGCGGGGGAGGGAGGATGAGGGGGAAGGAGACACAGAGAGAGAGAGAGAGAGAGAGAGAGAGAGAGAGAGAGAGAGAGAGAGACCATCTCGGTAACTGTGATGCAGTGCAGACATTTCCTTAGTCTCTCTCTCTCACTGTCTGCTGTTCAGTGCAACACCGTGAGGCACTTTTTAAACATCTTTTTATTAAAAAAACAAACGCATAATCTCATTCCCTTCTGGGAACTATGAATCCCTTCATCTCAGAGTAACGGGCGAGCCTCTAGTTTGATGAACTCTCCTACAGATAACACGATAGTGACGAGCAGAACATGGGGTTCAGTGTCTTCCAGGACAAATCATGTGGTCATTTTTTAAATATTTGTTTATTTGAATGACCTCCAGTATCGTCCGTGGAGCTGGATATAAACACAAGATGTCACATGACCGGATATACAACCCAAACGTGTAGTTACAGTACCTGTTGTTCTCTCCTGGCTGACCTTTAAAGGGCCGGAGCACAGGTGTGATTGTTTCGGGGGCGGAGCCATGACTCCTCCCCCATCATGGTGCTCATTGTGGGTTCAGCTCTCAGCGGGTTGTTCCAAGTCTTCATCACTTCTCGGTCTGAGGGTCATCAGCGTGTTCCCGCTCTGACAACCTGGTGGGACTCTATGATTGGACATGGCCAACAGCGTATAGGTGTGCATGGTTCCTTTAAGAGAAAGATACACATAATCATAATAATAATATCAATAATAATATTAATCATAATAATCATAATAATATCAATAATCATATTAATCATAATAACAATACCCATGATAATAATAAGAAGAAGAAGAAGAATTCCCATGATAATCAGAAAAATGATGATAATAATAATGATCGTAATAATATAAATAATATGAATAATATAAATACTATACATAATAATAAAACCCATGATATTCATAATAATAATAATAATCATAATAATTATAATACCCATGATAATCATAATAATAATAATAATCATAATAATTATAATACCCATGATATTCATAATAATAATAATAATAATCATAATAATTATAATACCCATGATAATCATAATAAGGATAATAATAAGGATATAATAATAATATTAATATCAATAATTACAATAATACCCATGATAATCCTAATAACAATATAAATAATAATAATACTAATAATAATGATAATAATCATCAAGCCAGCTGTAGAGTGTGGGCGACAGGACGTTAGTGTGTGTGTGTGTGTGTGTGTGTGTATGTGTGTGTGTGTATGTGTGTGTGTATGTGTGTGTGTGTGTGTGTGTGTGGGGGGGGGGGGGTGGTCACAGATGGTATTAGCTGCCTGTGCCTGTTTTGACTGAGTGGATCCGTGTGCATGTATCAGGTGTTTCCACGACTGCTGTGGCCCCTCACCTTGTTCTCAGTTTCCTGAAGTAGAGGACACGTTTCCTCGAGCTACGTTTGAATAAAGTCGGAGACGTTCCAACCTGACAGCTACGAACGGGGTGCAATAAAACTTCATTTGCTATGCGACATTTGCGACATTTTCTTTTTTTGAGGTGTGAACGTGCTCTGTTCTCCGGTCCCATGGCAACGGGCTGAATAATAGTTAAACTCACACAGTAAATATTACACCACAAAACACAGGTTTATAATTCCCACCGGAATAAAAGATTATTACCAGGCCGGAGAGATAAAGAGACAAACACGGGCAGGTCGTGGTCTATAAGACGACCTCACACCTGTGTGAGAGAGAGAGAGAGAGAGAGAGAGAGAGAGAGAGAGAGAGAGAGAAAGAGAGAGAGAGAGAGAGGGAGTTTTCTCTTCTAACATTAACGTCTCCGTCTTAAAGGACGTCCCTTTAAATCCGTCATTGTTAATATCATTATTATTATAATGCTGACGATATCTGAACCACCCAATAGGGAAACAGTTATTATACATTAATATTAACTTTCACGGATTGCCACAGCAAAGCAATTTTTTTTCAGAATTGCAAATTCAATAATATAAATTCATGCTGAACTTGTATACTATGTATATCTGTGCTACATTTCACAAGCCAGCTGTGTGCTAACTCGTTTAAATGAGGGAAATACACAAAGTCTTGTTGTGAGGAAGTCGGTGAAATACGTGTGAAGAAGATGATGATGTGATTTTGAACTGTTGGTGTTATAAATCTCGTTAAATTTTTTTTTAAAAATCAAGAATAATTATTGCATACAAGCTATTTATTGTCTTTTACCTCACATAAATGTTGGAATAAGGACAGCTCTGCACAGCCGTGTTCTCAGCTGTGTGAATGGGAGAAGTCCATTTGGAGCGCGCTGCGCTGTGTGTTCCTTCAGCTGCTGAACAAAAAGCCTTTTCATCGGGATCTGAGTGAAAGAGACGTCAGTGAATCAGAGTACTTGAACGTTAAATGTCTCGCTAACCCTTTTAATACGAAATTAAATAATTCTAGACTGCTTTCCACACTTTTCTTAATTTCTTTCATTCCTTTATGTTCTTTCACGTCCCTCCGATACACCGCTCACAGTTACAAAGCTGAGTGTAACCTCACTTGATGTCATTAAGCGCTGGTGGCGCATCCCCCAGTGAGCTCGCCACCTCCAGCCTCTCCAGCTGAGGCGGGGAGCTGAAGCAGAAACACTGCGTGCCAGATGCATTGTGGGGGGTGGGCGCGAGGACTCCATTGGCGCACACAGCCCGTTGGCGCGCTCCGGCGCCACACACGTCCCGGACAGCTCGCGCTCTGCGTGCTGAGCCGCTGTCAGTTCAGCACCGTGGACAGCTGCCCTCAGGCGCACGGGTCAGCAGCAGAATCATGAGAATGGAAAAGGACTTTGGGCTTTTATCCGGGGCTGTTGGAGTAATACAAGAGAAATGATCTATTACCATTGTATTATTATTATTATTATTATTATTTATATTATTATTATTATTATTATTGATGATCATATTATTATTAGTATCATTATTATTATTATTATTATTATTATTATTATTATTTTTATCATTATTATTATTGATGATCATATTATTATTAGTATCATTATTATTATTATTAAAATTTTAAAAAATATTGTTATTATTAGAATTACCATTAGCATTAATATTTATATTATGACCATTATTATTTTTATTATAATAATTATTATTGTTATTATTATTACTATAATGGTGATGATTATTATCATCATTATTATCATGGGTATTATTATTATTGTGTTTATTATTATTATTATTATTATTATTATGATTATTGATATGATTATTATTATTTTGATTATTTAAAACATAACTGTGTGATGCTCTGAACCAGATTGTAGCTACACGGCTAATGTGCATCTGTAGACCCTTGAGACCATAACACACATAAAATGATAACAAACATTAACAATAACAAACATAAAAATGTAAATAAAATAAAAAAACATAAAACAATAATAAACGTAAAAACAATAACAAACAAAAACAATTAAAACAAATAAACCCCAAAAAAATTACAAACATAAAACAATAACAAAAACCATAATAAACATAAAACAAACATAAAACAATAACAAACAGGAAACAATTACAAACATAAAACAATAGCAAACAGTGCAGGACAAGACTAAATACAACAGTATATGTGGTAAGAAGAACACACAATACACACAATGCAAAGTACAGTACAGCACATTAAAAGTAAGTAATATATACTGTTAAAAGTAAGTAATACATACTAATACAAGTAAATAATACATAGTATTAAACCGTAATATTGTGTGATAAGTGTTGTCATTGTGTATTGTTAACCTTTGTAGATACCTTTCTCCCCCCCGCTGTAACATGTAGTGTCAACACACAGCAGGTAGATGTTAGGAGAGCCCGGGTATCAATAATGAATGTAATGTTAAACTATTAATCGTGTTACAAAACTCCCGACATCGATTGGCCGGTGTAAACTGTTGCACTCGTGTTTCATCATCGCGGCTCTGGAGAAACATGACTCCAACTTTTTATATAGAACTATTTTCACAGTGTCAATACACAGTACAGTATTAATGGAGAGCAAAGTGTGTGTCCTGCGCTGTAACACTGCTGCACCGCTACAGGAAGCCGTTCTATAGTGCATTTAAACCGTGTGCTCCTCACTTCCAGGAGCCCAGGTCGGCTCTTTGCATCTATTGTTATAATGTTCTGTATTAATATGCGTTTCTTATTCAACTGCACTGTTGATGTTCATTATATGTTTGGGTTCCATAGATACTTTTGTAGACTAGGTGTTCTAACATATCAGGAATGTTATATTCACTTTGAGTACAAAGGTATTTCATTATATATATATATATATACATATATATATATATATATATATATATATATATATATATATATATATATATATATATATATTTACAATACATACATTTGAATATTTATATATGCCAATATATATATACATATATATATTTACAATATATATAATTCAATATTTATACATGCCAATATATATATATATATATTTTTTTTTTTTATGTATATATATATATTATACATTTTATATATATATATATATATATATATATAATAATAAAATAATATACCAACATTCCACACTATCATTTGCATTTCATTACATTAGTATGTATAGGCAGCGAAAGCTTTTACATTTTATTGTGTCTGTGAACAGGACCATTCAGTCTGCAGGGAAACTCAATTGCATATTAAAGGAATAAGTAAACAGTCTGACAGCGGCTGGCTGCACACACACACACACACACACACACACACACACACACACACACACACACACACACACACACACACACACACACACACACACACAGCAAGGCCCAGAGGAGGGCCATGCTGTTGACTTACTGCCTGAGACGGTTCCTCTCCTCAGCCCAGGCTGCCTCCACTCGGCCGGCTCCTCTCCAGCCAATGGGTTCTCAGGAGGTGTGTGTGTGTGTGTGTGTGTAGGGGGGGGGGGGGTTCAGCACCTCGGCTAGCTCCTTGTCCCTGGACCGCTGCTCACTCCCCCCCCACTGAAGCATGAAGAAGCTGTTCTTTCAGAACCTAGTTACACACACATACCAGCTCAGCACTCACTGTGTGTGTGTGTGTGTGTGTGTGTGTGTGTGTGTGTGTGTGCGCCATAGACGTGGCATGCCTACCTGGAGTCTGCTGTGGGTAGAGCTCCCTAGACGTCCCCTTACAAAAGGACTGCACAGCTCTTTTTTTTTCTATGATGGATTAAAGCTGCGTATGTGTGTGATTTCCCACTTGTGTGTGCGTGTGTGTGTGAGTGAGTGTGTGTGTGAGTGTGTTAAGGTGGACTTGAACTATGCACCAATCTCTTTCTCCCTCTCTGCCCCTCCCTCGTTAGGTCTCAGGAAGTAAACGACTCAGTCAGGCTGTATCCAAACACAACTCACAGGTTGTTTATGTGTATGTGTGTGTGTGTGTGTGTGTGTGTGTGCGCGTGCGCGCGTGTGTGTGTGTGTAAGCGTGGGCCGGCGCTGGCTTAAGCTGACGTTTTCTTTCATTATTATTATTAATTATTGACTGGCGTGGAGCCGGTGGGACGGGCTTGCTGTGATTACGACTGATTCACAGCCCTCAGCCTTTAAAGTGATGACTGAGCACGACTCTCCTCCCTCCATCATCCCCCTCTTTCACCCTTACTGCACTCTATACTTTGCATTCATATCTTTTTCTTCTTCTTCTTCTTCTTTTTCTGGATCAAGCCAGACTTGATACGGGCTTAATCGAGGCTCAGGGCGAGAAACTGCTGACTGCCTTTGATGTTTTTTGTGCGTCAGGTTCACGGTGTGAATGCACCGATGAGGTCATGGAGCCTCTTAGTGCACTTAAGGTAGCTGCCGAATATCCATGTAAGCTCTTTTAAAGTGCACAGACTGATGCCATGTGCAACTTATTGAAGGAAATACAGTCATCGTGTGATTTATGGAATATGGTGTAGGATATAGGAAGTGTGCTCAGGTTGCATGAACGGTCCCCCCCCCTCCTCCCCCTCCTCCCCCCCCCACTCCCTCCTTCAAGGTGCCGACGAGTCCCTTCATGAGCAAGTTTACAGCCATGTGCACACGGCCCCCACCTGTGTGACCTCAGAGAGGGTGAAGGGAGGATGCTGATGTGGCAGCGAGCGCCCACCCCACCCCTACAGATGGTCCCCGTGGGGGGGGGGGGGGGCAGCTGCTGGGTGTCACAGAGAGAGAGAGAGAGAGAGAGAGAGAAGGTGGTGGGGGCTTATGAGGTTGCCTTCATGTGTATGTCTATGTGTGTGACGTGTGTGTGTGTGTGTGTGTGTGTGTGTGTGTGTGTGTGTGCGTGTGTGTGTGTGTGTGTGTGACCTTACGTCTCCACGATGCTCAGAATCTCCGGATACAAATAAAACGAGAGAGCGGGGCGAGGTGATGATAACGGGAGCGGTTAGGATAGAGAGATGAATGCAAGGGGGATGAAACAGAGGGAGAGAAAACGTTTCCTCTCTCTCGCCACTTAACACAGTCTAGAAAGAGAGAGAGAGAGAGGTAGAGAGAGAGACGGAGAGGGGGATGAGGTTTGGTGAAGGTGCAGAGAGCACGCAACCTGTGGTTTGACATTGTGGCTCACCTTGGCTGCCAGTCAGTTTGGAAGCGGGGGGGGGGGGAGGGGGGGAGTAGGGGGGAGGGGTCACCTGTCTCCCTCCTGGTTCTGCTCCCCCGCTGTGTTTTAAAATGAATTAAGCGAGGGGCCTGGGGAATGGCTAATGCACTTGTTTATTGAGAGAGGGAAAAAACAGGTGGCTGCCATACACTCACCTCTAGCAGTAGTCTCCTGCGCGGGGGAGTGAGGGGGGATGGGGGCGGGGAGGTTGGACGGTGAGCCGCAGGGTGCCTCGGGGAGGGGGGGAGTTGCGGGGGAAGTGATTCTGAGGAGCGGCGACGAGAACTCAGCCGTCATCCGCTCCCTGTGAGGAGGGAGGAGGGAGAGAGATGGGCGAGAGACAATGAGTCCCGAGATGCCGAGAGAGAGAGAGAGAGAGAGAGAGAGAGAGAGAGAGAGAGAGAGAGAGAGAGGGGTATGTCATGGCTAGCTGTGGGCTACTCGCCTGCCTGACATTGCTATCTATCTCCCTCGCCTGCTTCCCTTTCTTATTGTTCACTTCCTAAAACATGGTTTCATTCATTATTTTTTTTTTCTCTCTTTCTTTCCCGATTTTTTCCCGCTGTTTTTCTGAAGCACAAGTGGAGCGCTTGAAATATTCATCGGTTCAAGTCGAGTGATCAAACTAACGGGAGCGACTCTGACAAGATGGGCCCAGAGAGTTGCATTGCTATATGTATAATATAATATAATATACATCATAAAACAGAGTTGCAGGATGATCGACACATTCCTCTCAAGACATGTTGGTGTGTGTGAACATCCACTTCAGCAATGGAATGTATATATATATATATATACAGTATATAAATTCCATTGCTGAATTGAAATATATATGGAATTTATATATGTATATATATATATATATATATATATATACATATTTACATATTTATATATATATATAAATAAATATATAATACAGTGAACAATGTCTTTGCTTAATGCTTCATAATAAATATAATATATTATAATAATAATAAAAATATATAATAAATATATAAATAAAACATAAAAATAAATAAATAATATAAAATATAAATAAAGTTATAATAATATTCTCCCTATATATATACATATATAAATTCCATTGCTGAATTGAAATATATATATATATATATATATATACATATTTATATTTACATATATATATAAATAAATATATAATACAGTGAACACTGTCTTTCCTTAATGCTTCATAATAAATATAATATATTATAATAATAATAATAAAAATATATAATAAATATATAAATAAAACATAAAAATAAATAAATAATATAAAATATAAATACAGTCATAATAATATTCTCCCTAATATTTCCTATTATAATGTCTTTCTATATGTATTCATTTCAAGCTAAGTCCAAATGAAGCAGAGCCGGGCTCAGAGAGCTTGTGGCTCGTCGATGATGTCATCGCTGGACATTTGAACTCGCGCCCACCGGCGCCGAATTAAAAAGGTCAATCATCTCCGGATGCTTCATCGATTCCCGCCCTGAACTCGGGGTCGTCTTCCTCAGGTGGGGGATGTGCTCGTCGGGGTTCCTGTGCGTCCAACAGTAGACATACTCAAGGTTGAGCATGTGCGTGTGTGACTAACAGTGTGTGTGTGTGTAAGACGTAAAAGACGTTTAAGACGTTAAAGACGTAAAAGACGTTTAAGACGTTAAAGACGTTAAAGACGTTAAAGACGTTAAAGGTGTTAAAGACGTTAACGGCGTTAAAGACGTAAAATCCGTAAAAGACGTTAAAGACGTTAAAGACGTTAAAGACGTAAATGACGTTAAGGACGTGAAAGACGTTTAAGACGTTAAAGACGTAAAAGACGTTTAAGACGTAAAAGACGTTTAAGACGTTAAAGACGTAAAAGTCGTTAAAGACGTTAAAGGCGTAAAAGACGTAAAAGACGTTAAAGACGTAAAAGACGTTAAAGACGTTAAAGACGTTAAAGACGTTTAAGACGTTTAAGACGTTTAAGACGTTTAAGACGTTAAAGACGTTAAAGACGTTAAAGGCGTAAAAGACGTTAAAGACATTTAAGACGTTAAAGACGTAAAATATGTTAAAAACGTTAAAGACGGCGCCGAGAGGAATGAGTCTGTTTGTGTTTTTGAGGTCTGAATGCATCGACTGTCTCAGACTCATTCTCACCCTTTTCATACTAAAGTGTCGCACTTTTTTTCCATGTGAAAGTTTTTTTCCCTATTTTTTGCGAGTTGTTCCTGATCTGATGTGAGGTCAAAGGTCAGGGATGTCGTATGTGTACAGGTTGTAAAGCCCTCTGAGGCTGAGTTGTAATTTTTACAAAATAACCGGAATTGAATTGAATATACAAATAATTATAGGTGGGAAAAAAAGTACTCTTACATTACTTTTCCAGATTGTCTGCTTCTTCCAACTCGGCCGTGTTCAGGTAGAGAAACAATCTCATCACATGCAGGACAACTTATTTAATAATGGGAAATAAATGCATTTTATTGCATAAGACCAGGGTTCTTGCCTTTTTTCCCTGTGAAATATTTTTTTCTCCATTTTTTAGGCGTTTTCCCCGCTCCGATGTGAGGTCAAAGGTCAGGGAGGTTGCCCTTGGAGGCAAACTTGTAATGTGTGATATTGGGCGATACAAAATAAAGTGAATTGAATTGAATTGAAGACGTTGTGGCAAAGTCAGCATGGAGAACACATTCCCAACGAGTGTTATTCTGACCGTCGGTCCGGAGCCACACATCGGTTTCGATTCTCCGATCCGTCCGTCCGGCTGACTGACTTCCCCCCCGCTCGTGATTGGCCGACAGGTGCCGGCTACAGCTGGGGCAAAGTCATTTATTTCAATCGGCCTTCTGTCAGTTTAGCATAGTTTAGCATATCGCCACCTGAGGTTTGAAGAAGAGAAAAAAAGAGGAATGGAGGCAGAAGGTGCCGTCAGGGATATCAGCTAACCAGCACTTAGCCTTACTTACATCACTCCGAGGTAAACACAATGCTACAGCTACATGTTGCGTTCTGTGCTGTGTGTGTGTGTGTGTGTGTGTGTGTGTGTGTGTGTGTTTGCATCTGCTTATTGGCTGCTCTCCTTCAGCTCGACGGCTCATCACACACAATATGCTTAAGATGCATTTGTGCTTCACACAATGCGGCCGCGCTAATACGCTCAACCTCCAACGGCCCGCCGTTGTTCCGGTAGACGGAGGTTGGAAAACGGCGGCGCGGAGGAGGAGGAGGAGGTCGGCGAGCGTAATGAGGATTAAAGTCATCGACGGGTCAGGAGCATCTGGGGCACAGTGTGTGTGTGTGTGTGGGTGTGTGTGGTTTTGGGGTTTTGTGCACAATGAGGACGGCGAGCATTGAAGGCCCCACGGCATTGCAGAGTCATGCATATGTAAGATGTCATTGTGCATAATTTAGCATGAACAGGCAGAAAAGGCGGCCTTGTTGATCATTCTTTAATATTTAAATATAGCTGTGGGAATAGGATGTCTGCAGTTGTAATGAAGTTAGGGTTAACTCTAATGTAATGAGTCTGCATGCAGGCCAACCTATATACAGTATGTACACAGTATGTATGTGTGGTATATTATGTGGTATTTTTTAATTATTATTAGTATATATAATAATATATATATGTGATGTGGTATATTATTTTCTAAATTATTTTATATAAATATATATATATATATATATATATATATATATATATATATATATATATATATATATATATACTGTATATATATGATCAGGTATATTCTTCTTAAAAATATTATTATATATATGTATAATATTATATTATATATGGCATGTGGTATATATTTTTTTTAATTATTATTATATAATAATATATATGTGATGTGGTATATTCTTCTTTGAATTATTATTATAATACAGTACTATATAATAATAACTAAAAATAATATATATATATATATATATATATATATATATATATATATATATATATATATATATATATATGTATATATACATACATACATACAAAGAATATACCACATCACATACCAAACTAGAGGCAGAACAAATTGCCATTGAAATAATATACATATATATATATATATATATATATATATATATATATATATATATATATATATATATATATATATAAAGCCTATGCTCTGGCTACCTCCCAACAACCGGCCTCGTCATCTTCGCTCTCCTCTTCCTCCTCCTCCCCCTCTGGTTTCTCCAACTCTGTTGTGTCTCCTCCCCCACTCAGTGTATGTTCACACTGTCCTATTTTAAGGCAAATGGAGCTTGAGGGGCATTTTGAGTCTCACGGGCCCCGGCTGTGTTTCACTGCAGAGGGGACGAGACACTCTCCCTCTTCGGCTAAATAGCCATTGTTCTTTTGTTGCTGTCTTTCTTTGTCTTCCTCATTAATGCAGCCTATGTTATTTGCCATGACTGTTTAATTAAAATATCAGGTGGATCTAAATAAGATACAAATAAATATCTGACAGCATCTGTTCAGTTGGTGTGAATGTGTCTATGAATGTGTGTGGGAGTGTTATAGATTAGCTTGATGTTGTTTAGTCAAAGAGACAATCAGGGCAGTCTACATTTTCCTATCATGACGTTTGAATATTTGTTCCTAAAAAACTAAATTGTAATAATCCACTCTCCATATGACTGTGAAGATAGCAGAAAGAGCCACGTGAAACAACATCCGTTTTTCAAAATAAGATGTCGACAAATCCAAGGAAGAGTTTATAAAAATAAGTCAGACTTTTGTATGTTAAGAAAAGTCCTGTATATAGATTTCCCCAAGAGTAGATATGTTCCATACATATCTGAAATCAATCCCCTACAAAAGCAATCAAACAATTTAAATGTATCAATTAGGACAGTTTTCAAAGTAAAAGTTGTAAATGTTTAAAGAAATCTGTAATTTATTTAATGTTTGAGGTGCTTTAGATGTGTATTTCCTCAAAGTCCTAGGCAATAATGCCACACAATAAATAGAATGCTTCAATCAACGCCGTGATCGGTATTATTGGATCGGCAGATACTATTTCAGTGATCGGTATTATCGGTGATCGGCTGACACTGATTTCAGTAATCGGTGATCGGCCCAAAAAACCTGATCGGTGCATCTCTAATATATATATATATGTATATATATATATACATATATATATATAATTCATATGTGCGTTTGAGGTTGACGCTTTCTTTTACCACTTTGTTATAATTCATTCAGTTTGTTTCTGTTTTTTTTACTATTGGAATAGTAGAATCCGTGACTACCTGTGGCTCAGATATTTGTTGATAAAATGACATTACATGCAGAGAGCTTTAATGTTCAACTAGCAGGTCAAATTGAACTCAACCAGCAGTGAGCACAGGCGGTTCCCCCATGTCAGTCGACCAGAGTTTGGTCTGGCCATGGCGGCCATGTTTACGAGTCATCATGGCCGCCTGCCCCCTGGGCGCACTCCCCGTGTGATGTTCTCAGTGACATTCAACAAAAGCCTAATGGTCAAAACAGGCCACGCCTCTCTCTTTAATAGTTTCTTTTTGCCAACATGTCAACAATTGCAAATGGAAAGAAAATGGAAGACCAATTACAACCCTAAGTCCCTACTTGTATCCTCCGTATACCGTACACACATTGCTTATTCCCATGTTAAGTTTCCATCAAAATGCATTATGATGGAGGAAAACAAAATGAATACATGTTGTTGTAGATATGTTTATGGAAATTGAAGGTTTTAGGCTCCCGGAATGAGTGTAGGGTGTTCCTATGAAGCTCAACACGTTGCTTGTCAAACATTTCTCATTTAAAGTGAGAACATTTGACTTCACATGAAAGTCTAATATGTCTTTTAAAGTCTAGATACTTGATTTAAACCATTAAAAAATATATATTTTGATTGTTTTAATTTGTATAAATCAGTCACAGCTCTGCAGGGCCTCGACCTTGATTAGTTACTAATGTTCCCTTTTAAGCCCACAGGTGTTCCTAATAAGGCCACTTCATTAACCAGAAAAAAGTATCTTCAACCATATGAACTTAAAATATTTAATTGTGTATTAACGATTTTAATTTCCGAAGCTAATTCATCAAGTGAGGTCAAAAATTACGGTTTAAAGACAGAATATTGTATTTAAATACATAAAATAGAAGAACGACTACATTAAATAAATCTATAAATGGTGAACTTCCGTCAGGAAACTCTGTAAGTAAGTATTAAATGAATCAAAAACTTTAAACTACTACATATTAGTATTTACCAAAAACAGAAGTAGATAAAAATGTAAATATCTGAAGCCAAAGACGGCAAAGTTCTTTTCAAGTTCCTTTGGGATCAGTTTTGACTTTCAGTTTCAACTTTGACTACAAGTACATGTTATGTTTCTGATTGACTTACAATTAAAATATCATTTATATAAGTACAACTTCATCAAAGGCTTCTGAAGTTTACCCTTCAGACCCCTTTACAATGTTCACTCTTTGTCTACTTATGACCACGTGATATTTCAGTTTTTCTTTTTTAATACATTTGCACAAATTTCTACAATTCTGTTTTTTTCTGTCAAGATGGGGTGCTGAGTGAACATTCATGAGAAATTAAATTAACTTTTTTGATTTTAGCAAATGGCTGCAATGACACCAAGAGTGAACATTTTAAAGGGGTTTGAATACTTTCCGTACCCACTCCAGATTATTACTACATGGTCTCATATTTTCTTTCAGTATGCAATACGAGTGCCTGGTATAACATGTCAGAAAGGACACACGTTTATTAATTTCTAGACCAACTGCTGTGCTGTGGGTTGTGTTTACACCAACAAGTGTGTTGATTGTTAACGTGTCCGTATCGTCTCCCCGCTCAGTCGTTGCCCCTCTCGGCCATTCCTCGAGTTGTGATATAATTAACGGTGTTTTTACGAGCACCAACCGTGGCAACAAAGGGAGTATAAAAACCAGCTGATGTCAACACATCTGTACATTACTTGATACAGAGCCAGAATATGAGTGGCGGTTCAATTGTAATCACCCCTCATCAGCAGCGATCATGGAGGTAAACAGTGCACGGGGACGGGGGTAATTAATCATCGGTCCCTCGTCCTCAATTAAGCCGACAATCGGAAAGACGGGAGGGAATATTCCAGCAGCCGAGCTGCTATAAAAGGCGGCGCGTTGATGACACATCACAGTTAAAGGCTTCCACCGTTCCAACGTCTTGTTAGCGGCCCCTGTGTGGAGCGTCTAGGTGTGCTGAGAGATGGCAGAGGAGGAAACCTTTTGAGGTTCTTCCCTCGGTTGTTTTTCCATCGCTTGGCAAAAGATGATGAATCGATGTGATCGTACACTGCTGTGAGCGAGTGACTGAACTGCATCAGCATTTTTCAGACTGGAAACAGTGGCGCCCGCTTCCTTGAAATCCATCAATCAGTCGATGCATCGATGAATCAGCGGCGCTACGCTCAAACCGTTTGGCTCGGGGAACGGTTCAATCAGTTTTAATGAGGCGTGTGTCACTGGAGCGAATGAGGTCATGTAAAGGAATGTCAGAAATCATGGTTAGGGTTCACCAGAAAACTGTTTGCTTACTCTAGTAATCTGACTTTTAATCATCCTTATTCACCGAGGCACTTGGATACATCCGGTGTTAGCCAATGAGCTTCCAGGCTTCCTCTCCCCCTGAAGACTTGTTTTCTTGCAACCAACACCGAAGCGTTTCGTCCTCTTGTCAACTGACATAATAACCATTGACTTTATTGGCTGTTACCAGAGGAACAGAAGGAGGAAGGAAAGGCTATTGATCCCTTGTCAGGCAAGCAGGAGACACTCTGTTGAGAGGGGTTAATAAGCCAGGGAGGCGGGGGAAGTGCGTTAGCGTGAACACGGGAAGGAAAGGGAGGAAGTGCATTCGAATGTAAAGATATAGAAAAGAGGGCACGAAGAAAGAGCGGATCCTCGGGCAGGCTGGCGCACGGCAGCTGTCAGATTAGTGCAGGCGGAGCGATGCTAAGCCGAGATGAGACGGCTGAACTTTTCACTGCCTGTCCCCCGAGCTCGGGACGACCGTGGTCACTTTTCAAGAAAGCAGCGTTAGCCGTCACTCTGCATGAATTTGGGCATCACCGCTCCGTCGCTGTGATGGTAGCTAGCGGTTAGCTGACGAGAGCGAGGCCAGCGTGGTTACCCCTACGCTCCGTGTCTGATCTTCCTATCGGAGTCGGCGTGCGGCTGTTGGCTAGCAGCGTAGCATTCATCAGATCCTAAGCCCACTCTTCCGTTGCTAATATGCATTGACGCGCAGGGCACTGAGCTAATTGTTGGTGTTTTACAATATTATTGTTATAAACAAATATGAATCACATCCTTGTTTGTCAGAAGGAGGAATGGCTGAATATTTATGACGTTTTGATTAAAATTAATTTACAATTCAGGAAGTCACGATTGATAAATGTCTCGTAATCACAGCCGTAATGTGAAATAGTACGACTTCTCAAACAATCTGTATTTACTCCAATATATATATATATATATATATATATATATATATATATATTTTTTTTTTTTTTTTTTTTTTTTACCGTATATATATATATATAAATATATATATATATAAATATATATATATATATATATATATATATATATATAAATATATATATATATATATCAGAATCACAATCAGAATCGTTTTTTATTTGCCAAGTATGTTTGCACAAACAAGGAATTTTTCTTGGTAAAGTGACTCAGTGTTACATAGATTTTACTTTACAACACAAAACAAGACACAAACAACACAAAACAAGACAAAAACATGACGCAACACAAAAACAACAACAATATATATATACATATTAATAAGATTTGTAGTGCACTATTATCAAAGAGTTTATCAATAAGATGGTAGATAACTCCATGTAGAAGGTCATTCTTGCTTGTTTGATGTTGTTATAGAGCAGACTCTGAGATAGCAATGCCTTCCTGTCCATAAGGATATGACAGTGGAGCCGTACTGTAGTAAAGTGCAACAGGTCTCTTTTTTACTTTGTTTAAGGTTCAATCCGCTTCTTAATTAAAGAAGAAAAAGCGATGGAGACCCGAGAGTGAGATCTCATCCATAATCCCTCCATTTAAAGCTCGATCTACACAATGGTGATTCTGATCTTGCCGGAAAATGGATGAAATAAATTGGATGAAAACAAAACGTTGAATCAATTTTATGAACTTATTGATGAGTAGCAGGATGCCTGCTGGAATGCTGATGCACATTATTGAGCCATGCACGAAAAGAAAACAGTCGAGATTGAATATGTTTTGTACACTTTGTGCAAATTGTTCCGTTTGTAAAAATGTAGGATGTAGAACAACAAGTAGAACTGATTTCAATCAACACACATTGACACATGTGTTTCTAAGTATGCGTCTGGGCATGCACATGTTCACGATTAAACTGAACTCTGGAAATTCAGCCACCGGTTTCACAATAATAATAATTCTAATTATGTGAAGGGGATTAAAATAGAAACGGATGAACATTATCCACTTCTGAGCACATTCTCATTGTATAGGAGCTAGAATGGTCGCCTCGCTCTGCATTTTGAGTCATAAATAAATATGCACGCTTGTCAAATTGCTGCACTTATGCATGGTATTTATATTTAATATGCCTAAACAAAGCCTAGGATGTCACAATTATATGTGTTGTTTAGGAAATATAACAAAAAAAATATGGGAATATATTTATTTCCATGTAGATTTGTATACTCCATAGTACCCGTCATAATGTATCTAAAGCATAAACTAACCCTGAAACAAATGTTACACTTGTTTTTAACGTGTGTATCAATAAATCTATCAATCAATTGTCTATTTAAAAGAAACTTATGGCCACAAGTAGATTTACAGTATTACAGCATCATACTGCAAATACAGGTTCTATTACATAGATTGACGGTTTAACAATATTAAAGCCTCACAGTACTGCGATGTATTTGATATGTGAGCTGTCGGCCTTCTCCACCTCCAAGCTAATAGTAATAACATTCATTCCAACAAAATCATCGTTTTTTTTCCCCCCGCTTCCCTTTAACCCCGGGGCTTTGCATCGTGGGCCTTTCCGTCGGTTTGGAAGGCCGACAGCTTGAGCCGCCGCGTCGGAGGCTTTGGCCTCAAACACCACTCCAAGGTTTCATTCAATCAGTCATCCTCCCCGAGTCTCAGTGTGCTACGTATCGATGTTGCTCTGGAGCCGCTCTCCCATGGTGAGCCGCTGAAGTTGATGTAGCCTGAGGGCAGAATAAGCAGCCATCCAGCTGTGGATTGATGGCGGGGGAGGGGAGAAAGACTCATGCACGTGAACACGCACTAGCGATGTACAGGCCTGCTATTGATCCGGCCATCTTATTGCTGACTCCAAATGCAGTGCACTCATGTCAACAAAAAAAAAGAAGGCTGCGAGAACGCCACTCGGCTACACGAGCTGCAGTCAATCAAACCGGCCAAAGCGAGGTTTAGAGAGAATAACATCACTTGAAACACTGAAGGTAATGCTCTTAGTATCAACCGTCGGCACGGACAGTTTCTAGCTGCATTGGTGCTTTTAAAGGAATCAAGAGTCCTACGTTGCGCCCACTCCATGTAAAACACACCGTGTCTCGTAACTTCCATCGATCGTCATTGTTTTCAATGAGGGCAAAACAGCATCATTGATCTGTTTTCAACAAATATTAACTGGTTTTGCTCGGATATGAACGCAAACACACCGATCGGCACATCTGAGCTACATCAGAGCTACATCAGAGCTACATCGGAGCTACATCAGAGCTACATCGGAGATACATCAGAGCTACATCAGAGCTACATCAGAGCTACATCAGAGCTACATCTGAGCTACATCAGAGCTACATCAGAGCTACGCTGCCGAGTGCTGAGGAAATATTGGAGCCGTAGAAATGCAACTGATGACCTCGTCTACGATCTTTCAGGAGATGTTTTAACCATCCATGTTTTAATGTCGGCACATACAGTTTCTAGCTGCATTGGTTCTTTTAAAGATATTAAGAGTCCTACATGGCGCCCACTAGGTATAAAACACACCGTGGCTCGTAACTTCCATCGATCGTCATTGTTTTCAATGAGAGCAAACTAGCATCATCGATCTATTTTAACCAAATATCAACTGGTTTTGTTCGGGTATGAACGCAAACACACCGGTCGGCACATCTGAGCTACATCAGAGCTACATCAGAGCTACATCAGAGCTACATCGGAGCTACGCTGCTGAGTGCTGAGGAAATATTGGAGCCGTAGAAATGCAACTGATGGCCTCGTCTGCGATCTTTCAGGAGATGTTTTTACCATCCATAATCTAATGTTGGCACGGACAGTTTCTAGCTGCATTGGTTCTTTTAAAGAAATGAAGAGTTCTACATGGCGCCCAATCCATATAAAACACACCGTGGCTCGTAACTTCCATCGATCGTCATTGTTTTCATCGATCTATTTCATTCAAATATCAACTGGTTTCCGTAGAAATGCAATTGATGGCCTCGTCTACGATCTTTAAGGAGATGTTTTAATCATCCGTGATCTAATATTTGTCACCTAATGGGAATAAGTCAGAAGTTTAGATGGTCTGTTTACCCAAATTGTAAATAAAAGTGTCCATCGCAGCCCAACTTATGTATCGTTAGCTGAGTTGTCTTCTGCTGTGAAAGAAGTGTCTCTCAAATGTCTGTTTTTGGTGGAGGGAAGATAATTGTTTTGTTTGTGCTGCTCAAAGCATTGACAACACAACTTCATAGAAACAATATCTGAGGTAGTCTAAATATCAGTGCTGACACAAACACTCAAAGGAAACATGGTGTTCATTTCATGTAATAACAACCGCAAAGTGTGAAGGCTTTGTCACTGCAGTCTATTTTTCGAGGGCTTTTGGAAGAACATTTACGGAGCCTCTCGGTATGCGGAGTCGGAAAAGTCTGGCCCGTTTACCGAGATCCGCTAACAGGCTGCAAGATGGTCTTGCAGCCTGTTAGCGGATGTTTGTCTTGACCTGCAAATACATGAACTGCTAGGCTTAGAAAGTGATAGCTGATAGCTTAACCTTCCTATTACCTTTGGGGTCCATTTGACCCCAGGCTGTTTGTCACTGTGTCAAATATATAAGAAATGTAAACTTTTTATTTATTTAAAGGGTTATTTAGGTAAACAAACATAAAGTACCTGACACTTAAACTTGGGATATAATAATTAATTATATTAATTTTTTGGAGGTTTTAATTGCTGGGGTCAAATTGACCCCAAGGGTAAATGATGTTAGTAAATCTGAAGGTAACAGGAGGGTTAAAATAGAGCAAGCAGCTCCAAGCAGCAAATCTCATTGTGTAGAGTATATTCAAAAAGTGTAGATAAGATACCTAACATGAGGCCATTTAGTTTGTTTAACAAAAGGTGTATACCTGTTCTATAGAAAAGGGGACCTTTAATGACTTCTGTTGTGATTTGCACAGTACAGAACCTAAAATTAACTTGACCTTCATGGGAGGGTGCCATTGGGTGGGTGGGTGGGAGTGGGGGGGGGGGGGTACTGAATACACTGGGGTCTGTCAAGAATTTTCATTTATTTCCGAAGCAGAAAGGCGAGGTTCTGTTATGTTCAGGTAACCTTGGGCGACTCGTGTAGAGAGAAAGTCCAGTCTCAAATGATTTATCATAAAATGTGTTTAATAACCAAAGTGATTAACAGCAGTGTATAACCACGTGGCTCCAGGTCCACACGCTAAGAGAAACTTCTTGCTAATAGTTTTGCAGTCTTTCACATTCATGTTGAGGAACAGTATCCTGATCAAAGGTAAATACTCTTTAGCCACTGGACTCATGGCCTCTCCATTGGTTTATGGTAACAAACCATCAATAACACAGCATGCTAATGTATAATCGCTTTACGGTTGGAAGCCACCTGAAGTCAACAGTCCAACACAGTTTTTCTTGCGTTTTTTACGATCTCTCCATGTGCCGCCTCCATTTTTACTATTGCCCTCTACGATCAATACCTTACATTCATACCTGAATCATTTCAGTTACAATAAACATGACTTTATTTTATGTTTTCCTAATGCATTCTTCATAATAAACCTAATTAATTATCATATCCTTTTTGTGTATTATAGTTTAGACATGTACAAGTCAATTCTACAGTACCTACCTCAAGGCATTATTAAGGGAACTAAGTTCTTTGTGATTTTGGCCAACCGCCTCTTTGTTATAGATTTTTTTGCCAAAGATGAGGCATCCCGTTCAATACCAGCAACACGTCTAACTTATCCTCCCTCCATTCCAACGGACACCCAGTAAAAAATACTGATGGGGAAGCATGCACCACTGTGGGAAGTCATAAAGGCCAGTTGTTCATTACCAGGCTAATGGAATCCTATAACCTCCTTAGAGAAGGGCTTTGTCTTTATAAGCCCGGCTGTCTCTCCTTCACATGTGGACACCACTTTGAACCCTCCATAGTCCCTCTGATCCAACATGCTACTTTCTTCCACCTTCCCTAATTCCCCATGTGACTTGGATGGCCATCGACAATCGCTTGACTGGTATGGATGTTTTTTTATGGCTAAGTATAGCCAGCTAATACATAACCTTGGCTTTATTAGACAGTCAAGTGTGCATGTGCACACACGCATACATGAGCTCAAGCACATGAAAGGCAGCATCAATGACAGGGCGTAATGGATCCACCTCGGGTTGCCCTCAGTGCACACATCTACATGAGGGCCGAGGAGGGTTTCGTGAAGAGACGATAAGGGAGAGGGGGGGGGGGAACTGCAGACAGGAAGACGTATCAGAACGTGTAAGTACTCTTTCTATTATCCAGCCACGGCAGCCATTGTTATCACTTTTGCACACGCTCTATTGGGGCGTGACGATGTTTCATCCTGCTATGTGTGTGTGAGAGTTTAAGGTTGCAGGATTATTTGGCAAGGCATTTTCATTGTAGCATTGTGCTTCCTCTGAGGCAAAATAGTTTTTATTAACTTTGATTGCTACATCTGGATGTTTTATTTTAGAAGGGGACCTTCAGTAATCAGTATGGAAATAGCTTTATTTGTCCTTTCTCCCACAATGCATCAGCATCCACTTCAAAAGTAGACAAAAAGGGGAGTGCTTTCTTTATTGTCTGTCTCAGTTATCTCTTTCTGCAATCCCTCTCCTCCAACTGATCCTCTGTGGGTTCTTGCTTTCATCCAGAGGCTGGTAGTAGGGATCATCTCGTGACATTACCCATGCAGTCAGGGTAATAGGACCCTTGGATTGATCGGTCCTTTCCTCCAGTAGGGCTTTTGGCCAAAGGCTTGTGTTACAAAGCTGACATCATCTGTAGTACCCCTACCTCCTGCAGCCATACTTCATCCAACACACTAATCCTTCTCCTCCAGTGAGAAGAGATTTGCATGAATGAAGAAGGTACTTTAAAGGTCACATAACTCATACGGATGTTGAAGGCTAATGTATGAATAAATACAATAAAATCAATGAAACCTGGGTTGGTTTGTAAAAGAACGTATCCAGCACTCGTCAAATTAATCTACCGTCCGACACAAACGCTTAACGGAAACTTTGTGTTTAATTGACAACCACAATGTGTCCACGTTTTGTCACTGCAGTGGATTTTTCTTGGCTTTCGAAAGAACATTTCCAGATGCTCTCCATTTGGGAAGTCGGAATCGTCTGGCCTATTTATGGAGATCCGCAGGCCGCCTGCAAGATGGTCTCCTTGCAGCTGGTTGCGGATGTTGGTGTTGACCTGCAAACACATGAACTGTTGTGGTGCGTTCACACCAAAAGCGTTGCGATATTATTCGCGGCAGTAGATCCCATGCAAATTCAACTTACAGATGCGAGCGGTTGTGATAGGGGTAAATATTCGCCAGACGCCATGTTTTACGTGAATTAGGCGTTGAGAATATTCGCAACTCGAGAGCCAATCAGCGTTGAGATGCTCCACCGTTGGTGACTCTAACTGCTGCTCTAGTGGAGCTGGAAGCAGCAGTTATCCAGACGCAGTCGGTGGAAGTCACCGAGCTGTGTGAGCCCACGGGTGATGTCATGTATAAATATACATATCTGAGGAAATATTCTAATATTTAGAGATAGGATATTTGAGTTTTCTTAAGCTGTAAGCCATAATCAGCAATATTAAAAGAATAAAAGGCTTGCAATATTTCAGTTGATTTGTAATGAATCCAGAATGCATGACATTTTTGTTTTTTTAATTGCATTACAGAAAATAAAGAACTTTATCACAATATTCTAATTTTCTGAGACAGTCCTGTATATCCTGAATTCACCGACCACGATCAGTGCTGTACAGCCAGGGGGAGTATTTCCCCTCTGACGGCCAAGCTGGGTCGAAAGCCGTCACCCGGTGGTGACTGGACTTTACCTGCTTATCGGGGAGGAAAGAGAATCTTAAATTACTTCTGTTGTATTATATCATTATATCAGGGGGGCGGGCTGACCCCTGTTATAATGATAAGGGAAACACTGCAGAATAATCAAAATGCATTGTAGAAATGTTCTTTAGTCTCCTCTAAGCAAATACTGTAATGTTTAAACATCAATTAAGCATACGTACTTCAGTGGTATTCCTGGAGGTATTGGGATTAAACTTTTCTTTGAGACTAAACGAGTACAAATGAAAACCTCTCCGAAATGAGACCTTCTAGAGAACACCGGTACCCCCGCGCTATAAAGAAACTAATGAATAGAACAAAATATAATAGAATACTGTAGGCTACCATAGAAATGTTCTCAACAAGGTTAGCCAATAATAATTCCTTCTCAAGGCCGGGGAATGGAGAGTAACTCAGTTTTATGTAAAGAATCAGCAGCTGTGTTAAGTTTTTTCTTCCATACATAATCAAACATTGGGAGAGTTGCTTCAGTGGCCAGATCACAGGAAATGCCTATATTTGAACATTGCTTACTGAAACCACAACGTATATCAAATCCTTATAATTTTAAACTATTTTTGCAGATATTCTAGACACCTTTTGGTTTCTGCGGAATACTTGTTAGCGTCATGGTAATACTGCTTTTATAGTAATTTTCCGTCGTACGAGGGGGATTCACTGCTCTTTATTTATTACTTATGAATTACTATAATAGGTAATACTAAACAGTGAAATTAGCACTTGAATAACTATTACTTTTCCTCAGACATCGCTGATTACATTTTTATGATGTAAAGCTTGTAAATCTTTCTCTTAGGTGTTAAAAATGTCATCTCTGATATGATCCAGGTGTTTGATTGATCACTTATGAGATGAGGCTGTGAGTCAGTCAACGTGACAGTTATGTGTGTGTGTGTGTGTGTGTGTGTGTGTGTGTGTGTGTGTGTGTTCATCCCCAAAAAAGGCCGGAGCAGAACAGAAGCTAATTAAAGCTCAGAGATCAGGAGCTACATGCAGAACTAAAACTAAAAACCTAAGAAAAAATGAAATGAATGAGTTATTGTTCTTCATGAGCATGTTTTACCTTCCCACGAAAGGAGTGTGACCGATGATGACACAAAACACTGTGTCTGGAGAGACAATGACTCAGTCCCAAAGAAAGAACAATGGAACCAAGGGGAAGGAGAGGGAGAGGGGATCTCAATGCTTTCCTGGTCTTGAACCAACTGACTGTAAAACAGAGATGGCCCTCTGTGCTGGCGTCCTGTTGTTGTTTTCTATTATTTATAGTTATTGAGAGGTTTTCTTTTAGCAGGAAGAAATAGAGATTTGAGGAATTGGTGCAAGGAAGATGGCGGCGGTACACTCCTGTTTTATTAATTTAATTAAAAAAACATTTTCAGAATTAAATATATATAAACAATTTAGAATATCTGTTCTTTTTTATGTAACTTTGACGGCCCAGCTGTCAAATAGAAGAGACGGTGCCCAATATATGCAGATTCATTTAAAAATGATGGCTTCTGAAACTTTTCACTTCAGCCATTAGACGAAGCCATGTCTTCAAACAGCCAACGACGGATACAAGGGTCACTTTGATTGTTAATAACATGGGAAAGAGATGTCAGTGTTATTGTTGTTTAAAGTGCAAACAATTAGTTATTGTTTCACAGACACGCATAACCCTAAAACGCTCTTCCTCGGTTCTGGAGCTAACCACCATGGCAGCATAAATCGACAGACTAAAGATGTTGAGAAGCTTGTTGGCTAATATTTTACTAATAGCCTGTGATTTGTTAATGTTCTTCTGTTGCTAAAGGTACAACTGTAAACTGATCATTGTATTGAAATTTTAGGATAAGTTTGAAGTCAGATTTGACCCCTATAAAGTCAGAAGAGAACAGAGTGGTGAGTCCCCGCTGCCACGTGTCCTCCGTCGTACAGATGAAGGGACGGGAAGGAGAAGATGGAGTTGAAGGAAATGTTTAAATTCCCTTAATAATTGATTCCCACCAGCCAGAAAATTCTTCATTCCACTTGAAATAATATATGAAACGTCTGACAGAGACACGCCCCGCGTAAATCTTTTAAAGGTTGCCTCTTTCCCAGTGAGTTAAACATTTTTTTTTATTGCTGTCCCATATTTCATCCAATAAGAACAGTTCAAAGATTCCTAGCGTGGAGGGGTTGTTTCGAGGTCTACTTTGAAGAGGAACGGAGTGCAAATAACAAGCAGAGGAGCATATTAACCTCTCGCTTAGTATGCAGCGTGGACTTTTAGAAAAGCACATTTAGAAAAACGAACAAGTTGTGTCACGAATCCACAAATACTGCTTTTACGCTCATGTGGACAGTGCAGAGTCCCGTTAGCCATACCAGGGCTCTGCCCCCTGAAAGGCGTCGGTTTATCTCCCAGCAATATGCACCGTATGCGAAGCTTCGGCCCAAGCTCCCCATGGGTCTCATCGGATATCACTCCGACACACGCAGACGGCCGAGAGGGCTCTGACTTATATAAATAATAATGAAATGTCCACATTACTTGACCAGGGAAGGACTCCGTTCTCGGCTGAGATGAACGGCTTAGCTCTGCAACACGTGTCTTTGGGTTTACATTAAGGCATTTATATGTATGCAGGTATTATACACTGTTATGATTTGTTATTGAATAAAACACATTTTAAGGGGTTAAAAAAAAAGTATATATAAATAGCCCACATTTTAAAATCGAATAACTACCCAATGAATGAATATTCAAGTCTAGTGTAGCACCCACAGATATGTTATGTCATATATGTTACCGATTTCATACAACTATGTCCATTTCTTATAATTTACTTTAAATGTGTGTTTAAGGTTAATTCATGTGTTTCCTATATTTGAGAGCGTTGATCACTTGTGGACGTACTAACTGTGAAGGGAGCGCTGTTTCTTTAAAAGAGGGGAATGCTGTCTCTTTATAAGAGGGAAGCGCTGTTTCTTTAAGAGAGGGGAGCGCTGTCTCTTTAAGAGAGGGGGGTGCTGTCTCTTTAAGAGAGGGGCGGTGTTTCTTTAAGAGAGAAGAGCGCTGTCTCTTTAAGAGAGGGGAGCGCTGTCTCTTTAAGAGAGGCGAGCGCTGTCTCTTTAAGAGAGGGGTGTGTGAAGGACGATGTGCAGTAAGCTAAGAGACAATACAACTTATGCTTGTTTTAAAAGAGAACTTGTTAAATAAAAGTAACAAAAAAGAAGGACGACCTGTTTCTGAGCATTTTATTTTAAGGGCGCAACACTAGCAGCAAGTCAGTAGTTATTTTAGAGATTTGTAATATCCTTTTGTCATCTCACAGCTGTTTTTATGTATCTTTGACTGCGTGGCTTGAATACATATTGTTGCCATAGTGATTCTCCGCCTGTCGGTGGTTTACCCCGCTGTAGTTTCTCGACCTTGCATATTTTCCAGGCCTTTCAGTCGGCCTCCTCACACCGGCCTCGACAGGTGTTGTGTGTCTCCTCACCTCTCTCTCCAGCCGACTGCACAAAGCACACACACACACACACACACACACACACACACACACACACACAAGCGCACATCGATCACACACGCAGCATGCGCACAACTCTCGTGCCAAAGGCGGATTTTATTTATTTTTAATTTTTTCCTGGTCTGCTTCTCGCGGCCAGAGCTGAGGTATTGTTATAGTTCCAACTTGACATGTTGAGCAATTATTTATTTTTTCCAACTCAAAATGACACGGAAAAAGAAAAAAAATCAATTATGTTGAGTCGTAATGGCCTCTTCCTTATCGGCTGACATCTCCATTTACGTATAATTGGTTCACGATAGCAAAGTGCATCTCTCACCACAATTTACTGCCACACAGATGTGCATTTTAATCTCTTGTTCTTTATGATCACACTACAAAATCTACAGGGTCATCTATACTGGCGCTCATCGTTATGATGTTGTTTAATGGCTGATATATAGATATACATGTCCACCATTCAGAAGAGGGATTCCATGTGAGCACGACGTATAAAGGAGTGTTTAGTGTCTTCTTCCATCCGTGTCTCCGCACATGTTTTAAGGCTAGTTTCCATCGCCGTGGCCTCATTTCTATTATCTCATCTCTCGCTATTGAAATGAGAACGAAATGGAAAAGCGGGAATTGACTATGACCTCTTAAAACAATTAAAACATCCATTTTAAACATCCATCTTAGATCAATTCAAACATCCACCTGTAACAGTTCTGCTCCATACCTTCCTTTTGTATTAGTTCTTTTCATCCTGTCTCACTATCATGTGATTCCAGATCCGATCTGTTTTGTTCCTGTCGGAACTTTGAGTAAAGTTAATTATTTTCCAGTTCTGTCTCCTGAGTCATGCATTTGGGTACACCCTAATACTTCCGTGACACCATCTTAAAAAAATCAAACATCCATCTTAAGTAAATCAAACCTCCATATATCCTTCCTCCTGTCCTTTGTCCTTCCTCCTGTCCTGTGTCCTTCATCCTGTCCTGTCCTTCATCATGTCCTTTATTCATCCTCCTGTCCTGTTTCCTTCCTCCTGTGCTGTGTCCTTCCTCCTGTGCTGTGTCCTTCCTCCTGTCCTGTGTCCTCCTGTCCTGTGTCTGTGTGTGTGTCCGTATGTGTGTGTGTGTGTGTGTGTGTGTGTCCGTGTACATGTACTTGGAGCAGCTGATAATAAATTACACCAAAACAGGGTTTTATAAACTCCAGTCTTGAATCCCTTTGTGCCTGTTTTTAAAACCTGGTTCCGGTAGCCGTCCCTAAAGGACACACAAATACACAAAAATACACACGCGTGTATTATAGTCACTCAACTTTCCCTGAGGGTAAAACCCCCCAAAATGGTCCCCTCCAAAGAGAAAGTTTAAATACTACTCTGCAAATACTGGGTGTAGAGGAGTACAATTAGACAACATCCACCCGGGTAATATAAACATAACAACTCCACCGGGAGGCTGTGTTACACTGTAATTGACCCTTCCTCATTTGCAAATTGAGCCCATCATTTCCGGCTCATGTGTGGCAAGTCTTTAGATAGCGGATGGAAATACGGGATTAGCTCGATGTTCTCGGTGCATTAGGACTGTCACTGTCACTGTCGGCCCAAAAAACAGGTTCAAGCTATTTGAATATCTGTTGTTTTCGCATTACATCATAGCGGAATGTGACGTGTCACTGATGTGGGACGCCCTGTTTCCATGGCTGATTGGTAAAGTTGAAATGCAGAGTCGTCGGACACCTCTTCATTTCACTTAAAAAATAAGTTGATTGCCTGAAGTAGTTGAATGTTTCCTACTCGCTGATTCCAGTAAATACAAATATAAATGTGTATTTCTTCTCTTAAAAGAAGCACCAATGTCAAAAAATGGCAATTCAACGTACAGCCGTGTGGACTCGAAAACACAGATTACATGTTGTTGGAGGTTGTTCCACGAAAAACACGACACAACCGCAACCAGACAAACCCGTTTCTCTTTTGTTCTAATTTAAAGTCCTTTTTTATGTCTTGGCCACTGCTTCACCCGCAAAAAAAAACGTGTGCGATATCTTTCACTTATTGCTTGAAGTTGCGTTGCTTATTATAACTCCATGTTTCTTTCTAAAGCAGCAGCACCTACAGGAGAGACGACTATAAAGAGGCTTTGAGTCTCCTCCAGAGAATGAAAACAAGTTCAAGGCTGCAAGAAACACAAAGTCAGACTTTAAAACCGACATGCACTGTAGATGGATATGAAACTGTGTGCGAGGATGAAGCAATTACATCTTTGCAAACTTAGACCCTTTCATTTACACACTGTTTGCCAAATGATCAAGGGCTGTAACAAATGCAATCTTCTTTTCTTTAAATATATTTGAAAGCTTCTGTTAATGCTTTTGAACGCAGCCTTGGATGTCTTGGAATAGCCCTCTGTAACTGTGCTGTAAAATTGGGTTCAAACAGAAGGGAAAAAAGAAGCTATGCGTCATTTGAATGTTCAATTTTGAACGTTAACGTTTTTAATAAAGCTTCACACCATTCAGTACAGCCTAAACATGTAAACACATGATGAAACGTGTTCATGAGAAAGCATTTTTTTAAAGTAAGCAAAACACAATGTTAAACAGCTAAACAAAGGACATGTAGGGGACTGTATGTATGTATTTCACGTATTGATAGTCTGGTACGATGCAGATTTAAATCAATGTACAATCCCTGTTTGTTGTTCTTAAAAACACCACTAGAAAAAATATATATTACTGTGAAAGACTAACTGAATATGGGTACTAGTTGCAGTGGCATGCAGTCCTGTTGCCATCGTCAAGCTTGGGTATAGTCAAGTTTTCTTTAGGGAATATAATGTGTGGCGATGAGACCATGGTGGGCGCCACCAAGGGCCCTGGAGGGAACCATAGGACCCTGGAGGGAACCGTAGGGCCCTGGAGAGAACCATAGGACCCTGGAGGGAACCGTAGCACCCTGGAGAGAACCATAGGGCCCTGATGGGAACCATAGGACCCTGGATGGAACCATAGGACCCTGGAGGGAACCATAGGGCCATGGTGGGAACCGTAGGGCCCTGGAGGGAACCATAGGGCTATGGTGGGAACCATAGGGCCATGGTGGGAACCATAGGACCCTGGATGGAACCATAGGACCCTGGAGGGAACCATATGGCCCTGGAGGGAACCATAGGGCCCTGATGGGAACCATAGGAGTCTGGAAGGAACCATAGGGCCATGGTGGGAACCATAGGAGCCTGGAAGGAACCATAGGGCCATGGTGGGAACCATAGGAGCCTGGAAGTAACCATAGGGCCCTGGAGGGAACCATACGGCCCTGGTGGGAACCATAGGGCCCTGGACGGAACCATAGGGCCCTGGAGGGAACCATAGGGCCATGGTGGGAACCATACGGCCCTGGTGGGAACCATAGGGCCCTGGAGGGAACCATAGGGCCATGGTGGGAACCATAGGAGCCTGGAAGGAACCATAGGGCCATGGTGGGAACCATAGGAGCCTGGAAGTAACCATAGGGCCCTGGTGGGAACCATACGGCCCTGGAGGGAACCATAGGGCTATGGTGGGAACCATAGGGCCATGGTGGGAACCATAGGAGTCTGGAAGGAACCATAGGGCCCTGGTGGGAACTATAGGAGCCTGGAAGGAACCATAGGGCCATGGTGGGAACCATAGGGCCCTGGAGGGAACCATAGGGCCATGGTGGGAACCATAGGGCCATGGTGGGAACCATACGGCCCTGGTGGGAACCATAGGGCCCTGGAGGGAACCATAGGGCCCGGGAGGGAACCATAGGGCCATGGTGGGAACCATAGGAGCCTGGAAGGAACCATAGGGGCCATGGTGGGAACCATAGGAGCCTGGAAGGAACCATAGGAGCCTGGAAGGAACCATAGGGGCCATGGTGGGAACCATAGGAGCCTGGAAGGAACCATAGGAGCCTGGAAGGAACCATAGGGCCCTGGTGAGAACCATAGGAGCCTGGAAGGAACCATATGGCCATGGTGGGAACCATAGGGCCCTGGTGGGAACCATAGGAGCCTGGAGGAAACCAAACTGATTAGCATCATGAGGAAATGTTTATTAATGTCTTCTTTGATAAAAGGCTTTACTGTCCTACTACTAGCTTACCAGCTACAACAAACTGCTCCTATAATGACTTTACTTGTTTGCTTGTACGCTAACATTGGTCAGACTACAGCTGTTGAAACTCCGTGGCCACATGGACAATCCTTGTCCGTCCTCGTACGCAAGAGATTGCAGTCGTCTCGAAAGAAAATGAGAAGTTATTGCTCGAGATTGAAGGACTTATCAGCATTCCAAGCAGTGGTTATTGAACAATTTAGCTATCTGTAAAGAAACAGATCCGCCAGTTTGTGTGGGTAAATGACAATTATCCATGTCTTTGGTGGAATCTAATGTGTGTGGCTCAAATAGGCATACACTTTTACTGCACTGGTATGTAATGTATACATAAGTAACTATTCTCGACATTAAGGGTATATAGTTGTAGAGTACACGCTTCATGACTGCCAATATTGCATCACTCGAAAATCCATGTATCCAACACCAACACCTCCACAGTATGTCATCACATTTTATTTATACGTGAGCTTTTCTCCTGGTCGTAATATTTTATCAAACTTGTGTGATGTTTATTGCTTGAGTTTCTTTGGAGACTGTCCTCATGTCATCTTGGTGGGATCTCCAAGAGTATGATGGCTTAGCCACTGGCAAACTAATAACTCGTGATTGCATTGAGAGAATCCAAATGATTCACAGATGAGATTAGAGAAGGATTGTTGAGTGTGAACGAGCCGTTTGAGGAGCAAAAACCGATACGTCCTGGGTTTCTTTTCGGGTTTTTTATTCTTTCATTGTAAAATAGTTTTGGGTGTTTTGGGACCATTTCCAGTTTGTTTGGGCAAGATAAATGCTCTTGAATTACAAAATGTTCCCACACACTCAATCATTGGCTTTTTGTGCCCCCCTGCCCCCCCTGTGATATATGGGCTAAAATGCACATGAAGAAAAATGAAACAAAACAACTGCTCTCAGCTCATTGTATAATATTGTTACCTACATGCTATCAAGGAGACATATTGAAGCCGGGCCAACTACAGCCACATCCACTGCTGTTTCATCATGTTCAACAAAACTCTACTGGTATTTATTCTAGGTTAGAAACTAAACAAGACTCATGTGTACGCACGTCTGTTGTATTCAGGGGCAGCCGTGAAGAAAAGGACAGCCCGGTTTCACAGAATTGTTCGAGGCAATCACAACGTTGAGAAATGAGTTTAAAACGAACGATTATTGAGTTCATAACCCATCTAAGAATTAACCATGTGCTCCGTTCTAACCAATGGCGTGTAGTACAGCGACGCAGTTTATTCATGGTAACCCGGTACGTTGAGACCGCGGCTTAGTATTTTGTTCCCTCCCGAGTTCTAATTTCAAAGATCTCTGTTTAATTGACAGACCATCTAAGACGAAGCTAGAGTGTTGTGAGGTGGGCGACCGCGAAACCCAGAGGATACCCAGAGTTCAAAGAGATGGATAGAGAGAATGAGAGATGCCAGGAGTGAAAAAGCGAGGGAGCTCACTGGGAGAACGTGTCAAGAGAGCCTCGGTACGCCCTCCTTCGGAGAGACGCTGATCATAGAGCGCGTGGCTGTTGTGGGATCAAAGGCTTTGTCAGTCAAAGCCCCTTGACTCTGTCTCAGCAGAGCCAACTCCAGGTACTAAGGGAGGCATGGACGTGGAATAATTCATGACCGGGGAGGCTAACCCTCAAATGCTCTGTCGGCCCAGATCGAGACTACCGCGCATCCGAGGTCACGGGACTCGGAGGTTTTCCCTTATCAACCCCGAGGCACGGAGTTGAAAACAGCTGCTGGGTTTGGCTTCTGTTCGTGTCCTCTAGTATTATCTGTTTTTAACACACACACACACACAGCACCGTCTTGTGTTTGGCACAAACACAGTCATGCTGTGAAGTGTTTGTGGCATGTTTTGCCTGTTCTTGTGTGGGCCAGGTGGGTGGATGCTTGGCATGAGATGTATGGATTTTCTATCCGTGTGTGTGTGTGAGATATTTCTTGATTATTCCACGACTGCTTTTATGAACCAAACTGTTAAAATCACATTCAACTCCGAGATCCAAGTTTAATCGACATATGGTTTGGGCTCGGTGGAAAAGCGTATAGGACGACGATTGAGTCATCTTCTGTTACACGAGGCTGATTAGAAACGCAATCAGCCAGGATTTACGTGACCTGAATTTACATTTACTGGAATCTGAATTTGAATTTACTCATATTATCGTTCAATTATTTTTACCACTGCTGAAAAACAATTACAAATGTCTTCATTTAAATGTAATGAAAACTTGAGGAGTTCAACGATGCCTTATCTTTCTGTTCATGACGGTATCTACCCACAGCTTTTTTTTGCCGTTTCTAAATTGTATCATCAAGGTCAAATTATAATTATTATTCATGGATTCAAATGGCAGCATTTCCCAGAAGAAGGTGAACGACACCTTGGCAAACTACGCTTAATCCACAGAACCGGGGCTATCTACCAATGGTCCATTTGGATTAGCGGTCCACAAACTTTCTTCTTTACGGCAATGATCGGTTTGGTGTAAGACAATATTATCATGGCCCGACCTTCCAGGTGTATAGGCGAAAAAATATGACGAAATAAAATGATACGATGTGCATGAAAACAAATATAAAATACATAAAAAATACAACTCGCCTTTAGGTTGCATTATCGTCCGATTATGCAGAGCGCATGAGAATCACCTGCAGCGCTAAACCCGCATTTTATGTGGGACTCATTGATATTGTCTTTAATATGCAGCTTTCTTTTTCTTTGAAGCCATATGCTCTTCTTGTGTCTCCTCTTTCCAAACAAGCTCTGCAAAGACGTAGATTTCTCTACATTTTTACTGTTTAATACATTTTTGGGGGTAACATGTCACGTGACCGGGACGAGCGTCTTGAAGATAAATTCATTATTCTGTGCCTTGCGTAATACTAAATGTGTATGTGAAAACCTATATAGCAATTCACCTGATTCTGATTCAACACTGGCCATTTGGGAAAGTGCTGTGCTTTCTTATTTTCCTACTAATTGGATTTTATTATCATACAAAATTTGTGTTCAACCTGCCACATGTGGAATGGTTGTTCAATGGCTCAAAGCAGATAATTTGACAACAGAAACAAATCCCTTGGGATGATGCCTCACACCAAAGTAATTGTTTTCACTTTGTATTTGTCAGAACTTGCTTGGTAACTACACGTTATACGTAATGTTTCATTATAAAAAGCAGCTCGCTTAATTTTACTTCTTGCTAAGGTTGAGCTTGAGAAGGAAGTGTAGCTCGTACCACTTTGTGTTAATGGTTAGGTGACGGAAAATAGTTTTTGGGGGGGTTTTGTGACAATATCCCTTAACCAAGTGGCCCCCGTCTTTGCCAAATTGCTTTTTCTTTAGCAAGGCAGGAAAGAGGGTTGTTTATTTCCCTCACTCGTTTGTTTTTGCCTTCCTACGAGCTGACAAAGCAATGGGAACGAGAAGGGGGAGGAGCTTATGTTGATGGTGGTGAATGCGTCGTATATTTGGAAGAACCCTTTCAGCCCTTCACGTCTCTTTCTGCTCTGCTTACTTGCAATAATTAAACACTTGTTTCAGCAAAAAATAGAAAAAAACAGACGTCTCTAAAAGCCATGTGCCCTCGCCCACAACAGTAGCGCTGTCAGTGAATATTCTAAATGTGAATTATGAATAATACACAAAATGCATATTTAACTATGGAAAGAAACAACACTGAATGCACCGTACAACCAGAACCAGAAACTACGCTGGCACATACCTGGAATATGGCTTGGTGATTGGTGCGTGGCAATAAAAAAAAATACACAAATAGATGATAAAAGCTTGAACCTGTGTTTCTTTATTCTTCTTTTTATGTATAATCCCATTTTTTACAAATTTAGTAAAACCATTATGTCTCTTTACCTGCTATGAAATAAAACGGGATGGGCATAGGGATGAGGGTATGGGTGAAATAAAAGAATTAATTATAGTAATGATGCAACACAAGGATTTACTAAATAACTAAAATAAGATATAACATAATAATGACCCTGTGAAATACTAGGCCAACCTTGTCATCTGTTGGTGAGAGATTATGGGATTATACTGTGATTTATATTGCAGCACCTGTCACCTCTCTCCGTACTTTAATTGTAGTCTTGACAGAAAAGTCCCCCGTGAACCCGTTAGAATATCTCTTTCTCTCTGCTACTGTTTTAATAAATAAACGAAAGGGGCGAAACTGGGGAAAAAACGGGTCCCGGTGAATGTTGCTCTGCAGAGTTTGGGAAAGGGAAAGACGGAGCAAAGTGGAAGTATGGGGGGGAGAAGGGTAAAGGGCACTAAACTTGGGGCAATAATTAAGTGGAATATGGAGGGCGCCCTCGAGGGTACATCTGAATCAGCACTTTGCATTTTGATGGAATGTGAGACAGCACGGAAGCCGCTTTCATTAATGAGTTTATTTATGTGCGGGCGGATGGCATTCGCCCCCGACTCGGCGACACGCTTGGCCGGACTTTCCCTCGTACTTGCAAATTGCTGGCAGGGGGCAAACAAAGGGGACTCGAGGTCGCATCTACTCAGTGTTCTACAAGCTGTGGAGATCAACCATGTAATGATCGACTTTGTACGGCTTGTGTGGGTTCATTACCGTGAGAACGACGTGGCTTTACGAAGACGATGAAGACACTTTTGGGGATTGGAGCCAGCTGATGGTTTGGATTGCGGTGTCGGTGTCCCATGTAACATTAGTTTTTAAAGTTTTTGAGCAAACTGCTTTGTGTATTGTCTTATTGGGATCCAACTTCAAATGTTGCATTTGGATTACTTTGAGTGAAGGTTTCATTTTTTTGGTGTTCAAATCTTTCATTAGTTTTACGAGAGATGCACATGCAAAGGAAAATATATACACATTGTACAAAGGTACTCAGACAAAAAACATTAAAAAAAAAAACATAAAAAAAAAAAAGAATATATATGTAAATATGAGTAGACATGCACACAGATTAACATATATGTGCACATGCCTGCATACCCTAACACATACACACTCACGGTTTAATTGTAGACGAGTGTTGCATTTAACATTCACAATTATTATTTCGCACATTCGAAGAATAGTTCATAAACTCTCATCATCTGACTTCTCTCCTTTAAAAGTGTTCCCAAATGTCACATTGAATCGGAATTTCATGACAATAGAAAATTCAAGAGGGGTACTTTTTTATTTCGTGGGTTCGGGCGCCTCCTTAATAAAGACGGCGTCCGAGCAGCCGGCGAGCCGCCGCCCGGAGACATTTATTTACGGCGACGTTTATGAGGGCGCCTGTCGTAAAGATTTAGGACTCCGCTTTTGAGGCTGTTTGCAACATAAGCACATGTATTGAGTTGAAGGGAGGGGAGGGGGGGGAATCATCGAGTGCACTAAAGCCTTTCCAACGTTCTGTCCACCTTCTCTTTCTTTTTGGCATCCTGTCAGATATGTAACATATATGAGCTCTTATTTTTCAGTCACCTATCCCTCATACATAAAAGATGGTAGTTTTGAGTGATTGGACCTGGTGAGGGAGGGGCTGGTTGTGTGTCCTCTCCCTCACATGGATACATACAGTGGGTACGGAAAGTACTCAGACCCCTCTACATGTTTCACTCTTCGTTTCATTGCAGCCATTTGCTAAAATCAAAAAAAGTTCCTTTTATTTCTCATTAATGTTCACTCAGCGACCCATCTGGATAGAAAAATACAGACATGTAGAAATTATTACAAATTTATTAAAAAAGAAAAACTGAAATATCAGATGGTGAGAAGTAAAATGAACTTTTTTGATTTTAGTAAATGGCTGCAATGAAACAAAGAGTGAACAATGTATAGGGGTCTGAATACTCTCCGTACCCGCTGTATGCCCACAAACACACTCCAATCCCTCCATCCTCCTCCATGATTGTGTGAAATGGTTTATCACGCTTGAGCATGAAATGACCGACGCCATGTCTGAATACTCGCAAGGGATTTGACATTTGATTAGATTGTGGCTCCCCGCCTGGCCAAGGATGAATAGTCATGAGACGGACAGACATACAGACGGGATTTCATGGACGGGATTTCATGGACGGGATTTCATGGATGCTACCCTTCTGCGACATGCGTGATTACGTTGCAAACAAGTTGTAAGTTGATAAACTGATGCTCGGACGCTTTTCAATTTATCACCTCCTTAAATTAATAAATACTTAAAAAATGTCTCGTCAGTCTGCAGACAACAATATGTTATTGTCGTGTCATTTGTGTTGTGGTGTTCTGCTCGTATTTTGTGAACTTGTCGTGGATTGGTTGAGACGCTTGGAAATGAACATTTTAAGAATATGGTATGCATTTTAAATTATTTGAGAAAGTATTACTTTAAAGTATGTATTGAAAAAAAAACATTAAACTGAAGATTGTAGACAATATTTATTTTTAGGAGCAAACTTGCCCTCAATTTAAACCACTGAATAATTTATGATTAGCGTTCCTGCTAGTGATGTTAGGAAGAAGTGAAGAAGTGGCTCCAGGAGGACCACTTCACAGAGCAGGAGACGTCGACATGGAAATATGTTATTGAATCTTGTTGATTCCTTCCAGGACGTAATTATGGCGCCATGCAGAACTGAAGTGTTTAGTCTCCTGATCAGAGGAGAGGAAATTAATTATCAGTTTTCTGTTATCAGCATCAGGGCCTGGTCCACGGTTTTCTGAAACATTAATCCTCACAGCAGAGTCAAGTCCTGGATCTTTAATTCAGTTTCTGAGCACAACATCCTTCACTAGATCGCTTCTCTTTAGTTCTTGTGCCTGAGAGGTTTGGTTTTTAGATATTTTTCTTTGAACAACGGATCAGAATCAACATCCACGAGACGCAGGAACATGAGCTTCACAAAGGTATATTTATAAATAAGCAATGCAATAAAACTTCAAAAATATGACATGCATTCATGAGACAGTGTTATTCCAAGAAATATATTGAAACAATAAAAAAACAAATGGAATAGGTGCCTAAAATACTACGATTAATTGGGATAAAAGACAACGAGGCGCTGTGAGCAACTCAAGATAACTTATACACACTAGCGTTATTATTTATGATTATGAGTTTATATCAAAGTCGAGAGCAGGCTTGCCATCACTAAATATTTTCAGATTTTTTCTTTAGTCTTGTTATGATGTGTCTAAATTGAAGAATCAGATGATATCATCTGTATAAGTCAATGGTGGCTGTCCTCCATTTGAGTGCATGGCCCTTTGTTTCCTTTTTGCCACGTAAATGTTTGTTTGACTCCACCATCTTTTTTTTTTGCGATAACTTTGAATTTCCGACCCCGTTTACACGATGGGAAGACGCATATATTTTCATACGTTTTGGCCTGTCATTTACACAAAAACGGAGGTTTTATTACGGAAAACGATCATTTCTAAAAACTCCGGCCAAAGTGGAGATAACTTTGTTTTTGTGTTTGCGTGTGAATGAGGTCAAACAGAGTTTTAGGTTGTCAAACGTCACAGTATGCGACTAAAGATGCTTTACGCCATGTGAGCGTCCTATGGGACGTATGCGGAGGGCGTATTCATGCGGGTTCATATAAACAGAAACTTTTTTGAAAACGACCTTGTGTGTACAACGTTATTTTTGAAAACGGAGGGGCAGAAATATTCGTTTCTGTAAATACACGGCTATGTGTAAATGTGGCCTCAGTCTGCGATTGTCTTATTGTAGGTTTATTTTTTATATCAAGGTCAGTATTTTGAGCTTTATATAGAGTATTAACATGAGTAAATAACATTTTAAGGCGAACTTGGATGCATCACTTTAAAACGTTCTCTAAACTGGGTTTAGGGCTTTGGAAACGTCACCTAACAACGTGTCCTCCTAACTTTACTCTCTGTATCTCTGGAGTTGATCATGTACACAGACACATGGTGGCAAGACCAGCCATATGCTGGATGCCACGATTCTTTTTTCTCTTGTTTGTCCGGGAAGAAGATAACCTTTACATTTATTGGCCGGGGGCATCCTTGCTGGCTTTAATTAAAGCTGTAATTGTGCAGACGGGCTCTTCTCTCATATCTAATCTCTTGGTTGAACCTGCTCGCTGCTGTCCCCTGTTCAATTACCTGAATTCACTGTTGTGGCGACGTGGGTGGGGAGAGGGAAGTGAAGGAAGTTGGAAGTGTGAGATTGACGGTATCCGCTCTCACCACATGGAGCTGAAGTGCTGGTTGCATTGGTCTTATGAAATGTTTGAAACCAGATGTTTAGTGTTAGTATGAAACAAGAAAATGATATTTCCTATTTGTTGCAATAAACGGTTGCCACATATGATTATTTTCATTTTTACATGTATTTCTTTCAAATTAATAACATTATTTTATATCCATTTATTTTCAACACTCAAGTTTACAAGAATCCAAAGTATAAATTGCTTGTTTGACCAACCGTTAAATCCAAATATAGTACCTCACGACAATATATTTGCTTAGTAATGATTGTGGATGTTACATTTTCAGCTGATAAGCAACAAATACCTTCCATACTACCGAGATTACTCAAACCTGTGTGCTGTATTTTGAGAATGAAAGAGTGTCTCTGTTGTGTTCATGTGAAACTGATGTTGTAGAAGAAAGATCTCCTGTTGTGTGTGTGTGGACCTCCTCATGGTCTTTCTCCGCAGTAGGTTTCTTGGAGCGTGTGCATGCCTCATGCTGGTTGTATCTTGCTGCTTTCAAAGTCACACTGTTCAGCATCCTCCAGAACCCTCGCCATGTGTCAGTGATGAAAGGAGCTAACACATTTCTGCCATTCCCTGTTCATCCTTCTTCGTGTTCACCTTGTGAGAAACAGGCCCTTCGTCCCGTACCCGGAACGCCGTCTACCCCATCGTAGCATGGTACCGGACAGCTCCTTACAGGGTCTGACAACACATTTGGTTGTGCGCTATAGAATCTCATGCATTTCCAGGATGGCTGTGTGGATTTCAAACTAGTTTATATTCGTTACCAGGAGATATAGAAGAGATATACGTCTAGAAATCGTTACGGTTCCACCTAAAAACCAGTGCAGCTAACATTTGCAGAGCATGTTATCATTTAATTGTGTTAACATGTATACGCTATTCAGTTTATTTTGTATAGCCCATTTTCAGAAATTCCAAATTTGCCTCAGAGGGCTTTACAATCTGTACACATAGACATCCCTGACCCTGAATCTCACATCGGACCAGGAACAACTCCCAAACTTTCACGGGGAAAAAAGTAAAGAAACCTTCAAAAGAGCAACAGAGGAGGATCCCTCTCCAAAATGGACAGGTGCAATAGACGTCATACAGACGTGTACAGAAGGACACATTAGAGTTAAAACACATTCAATGAATATGACAGAGCGTATGAATAGTTGGTAGTAGGCATGGACCACGATCCAGACCTCCATGATCTATCAGGCAGATGGAGGTAGAGGAGGCAGAGCATCAACCAATCATGGCATAGTTGGTAGTAGGCATATTCCATGAGCTAAAGGCTAAGGAAAGAATGCTGAATGTATACACATTCTGCTTTTGCTTTTAAATGACTGAACCGGTCAATGATGACCTATCCGGCTTTACAGGAACAGTCTTAATGCAACTTCTATTTTCACTTTTTTAATGTTCTTTCTGCAAAATCAGTTTGATATTCAGGATAAATCTTAGGGAATCGTCAATTGCAGACTGAGGGATTGTGATTAGCTGGTAAATACATCCACCGCTAGTGAACGAAAGGACCTCTGGCCTTTCATAGATATCCCCATACAGACCCTCATGCATACATACAGTGTTTTTTACGTCATTCTTTTATGGATTTAGCAGGACCGGATGTCGAGCAAGAACCATTGTGTTGGCAAAAGATTGATCGGCTACTTAGAAGGTGTATAGAGGACGGAGTGTTGAGGATGGCGGCGAGGTCTCATTAGAGAGAGGTGTGTGCATGTGTGTGGTGCCTGGATGGAATGGAAACTTGAGATCTGTATCTAAAAACATATTTCTACTTGGGCCTTGATAGAGAAAGACACACTGGGGTGTGTATTTGTTGATTGGGGATTAATATTTCATAGTCCTAAGTATTTGACAGAGAATCCTTAGTGCTCAGCTCTTCTGTTTTTTTGAGTTGCGGTCCGCCTCTGTCTCTTTATTCAATGGAGATCGCTTCTTAGCTGCCCTTTTATTGAAAGTAATTAATAGCCATTTCCAGCATGCATATTTGTAATTAGGTTATAGAGTGAAAAACATCAGCAATCCTACTTGTTATTTTTATTAATTAAACCAAAGCCGAATGTCTGCTGTACCCGGTGGTTGAAGAAACCCACAGCCTTCTTGACTAATCTTCTGTGCAGACAGGTATTGTGCCCGTCTCTCGCAATTATATGCTGAGAATCGAGGTGAAAAAGCCTAAATGATGTCCCTTTAGAAGCCCCCCTGCACCATTAAAGCCAAACACAAACCCCTTTTGTTGTCGGGCAATTACATCGCTTCTTCACTAATGCTCCCTCGCTTTGTCTGGCGTCCATTTTCTCAAATGGCCTCCACCCATGCAGCTTAAATATGACCAGAACATAGAAGAAGATATGAAAAAATTGAGAGGTTGCAGAAGAAAGGAAAAGCAGCAAGAGTAAAAGAAGTGAGGCACAGCAAGGGCGAAAAAAAGAATGAAATATTGGGTGCCATTGTTGGTCAGTGTGTGTGTAGTCAGGGAGTCATGCCTACTATTAGTATGTTATTGACTTCAGGATGGAGGATTAACATTGCACACATTCACTCCCTTGATATTGCCCACTCACCTCTACTAAATAATACAGGCTACGGTTAGAAAGTATTTGTGTGGCTCAACCCTTTCTGCGCATCAGATCAGGTGATTAATATATTCATTTAAAAAAACATGCAGTACGAAAGCACATGTAAACATAGATACTCAAGCTACAGTATATTTAGGATCCGCTTTGCCCTTGGCTAATGTCTCTGAGAAATTGGCACACTTAGAGGTCAAAGATTAATGAAACATGTCCAGGTACAAGTATTGACCCGTGCCGTCCAAAAGGCGCCGATCTGTGCACTCAAAAAAAGTGCATATAGTTGATTTAAGTATGCATTATTCTTCGTGGCAGACGAGCTATACATAGCTTGATGGCCATGCTTCGTGGCCTTTAGTCAAAGCACTTTACCTCGTTAAAAAATCCTGTTAAATAATTAATTGAGCCTCAAAGGCGGTGATCAATCGATTGAGCAACTCCCTCGCCCCCATTCCCAGAGAAGCTGCAGCTTCCATGAAATTGCTTCCCTTCCTCACTAATGATTTATTCTCAGTACTTCAAACCAAACATGCCAAGACTAAGGGGTCAAACGACGATTATCCTGAGATCTGATGTCTAGTCTTATATAGTCTTTGATCATCCATACATCCCAAAGGAATAGTGTTGGTATTGTGTGTGTGTGTTTTTTATGATAGCTGATTTGCAAGACCTGATGGAAAAGTAAACTCTTCTGTGAGTTGCTCGGCAGTAAGTAAAGAAGTGGATGGGGAAGATGGCTGAGGAGGAGGAGGAGGGCCCCTAAAGCCACTTTAAACGCGTGAGTTTACTCACTTGACCATTTGTGGCTTTCTACATCACTTGCGTGAGGGGCGGGGCTTATTTCCGTGGCAACCGTTATATATTCCTTCATCCACCATGAAGAACTAACCACTAGTTCTGCTATACTTGAGGACGTCCCACAAACGTCTGAACATCTAACGCCCTTGTGTTTGGGTTCATAACATTAATATCATATATATATATTCATGACATCACCCGTAGGCTCACACAGCTCGGTGACCTTCACCTCTCGTCTGAATGTCTCTTCCAGCTCCACTAGAGCAGCAGTTAGATTCACCAACGGCGGAGCAGATCAACGCTGATTGGCTTTCGCAATTCGCGAATATTCGTAACTCGCGAATATTCGTTACTTGCAGAATATTCGTCACTCAGAGGATATTCGTAACTCGGAGAATATTCGTAACTCGGAGAATATTCGTAACTCGGAGAATATTCGTAACTCGAAGAATATTCGTAACTCGGAGAATATTCGTAACTCGGAGAATATT